>BDUI01000779.1:189103-200451 GCA_002335545.1 Apodemus speciosus
GCAGAGTGGTGAGCTAGGAGCCAATTGAAGGGACCAAGGGCAGCAGAGACCTGCTGCAGTGGGGCAGACTTGACATGGTGGCCCCAAACACCTGAGAGAATAGGAAAAGTGACTGGGGGCAGCACAAGCCTCTCCTCAGTGTATTCAGAGAGAGGAGCAGGTCAAGGGAGCTCACTCTACTCAAGGTTAGAGACAGTCCTTGCACAGCTGAGCACCCACTCCTGTCTTGAAAGGTCAGCACAAAACACAGGGCCTGCACATACTGGGAATTCTAAACCTTGCCTGTACAATGCCTGAGTGGGAGTTATGGTCCCCATCCCAGCTGGGGCCACAGGGAGTGACCGGGAACTATCAACAGTACATGCCACATCTGCTGACACTGTACTAAAGTCACATACAGTACTATCTCTGCTGGCGTCTGCTTTCTTATTCTGACCCCATTCCAAACATCCTCCTGTGAATCACCCACCCCCTCAGTCTGCCAACCCTCATGACCTCTCCTGTCACATTCAACAACTATCTTATATTTCCACATCCCCACCCCTGAGTTTTAGGGGTTTAATCACAAGACATGAGGAGCTACCAATCACTTAGAAGAAAGATCAACAGCTCAAGGCCAGACTGGCACCTGTGACCCCCTTCTCTAATCTTGACAGGGTGCGCTCTACATACYGTGGGATAGGCTACAGCCCRAACCACCTGCAGCATATTCACAAAGYGTGACTATGCCAACAGCGGTGGAAGGGAACTGCAGAAGTGATACGATGTGCAGAGTGCTGTCTCACTGGAGGATCTTCATCTACGAGCTTCACATCAGGCAGCCACAACTTGACGACAGCTTTCTGGATGTCAATAGCCGGTTAAAATGTGTGAAGAAGAAAGGCRGTCAGGCACAGGCCTGTAATTCTACTACTCAGGAGGCTGGAGCAGGAGGACTATAGGTTCAAGGCTAACCTAGACTGATAGCCAAAACAGCCACTTAATGAGACACTATCACAACATAGGAAGTTAAGGTAGCTGCTTAGTAGAATCCTAGCCATCATGCCAAGGCCCCAAGTTCAATCACCAGAACAAAAGGAAGGGGTGCAGTGCAGGGAGAAGAGGGCAAGAAGGGAGAGGAGAGAAGGATAAAGAGGAAGAGAAGGAAAGCATTTGCTGTGAAGCTTGACCAGTGCCTGTTTCTGTCTCACTTGCAGCATACCTGCCTGTTAAATTGGCTTGGCATGGTAGATGTCTCCAATTTCTAACACGCATCATGAGAGATTCTGGAGTGGCAGGGTCCCTAGAGCTCATTTTGAAAACAACTGGCCTATAACCTGAGCCCACGGGCAGTTCTATCCCTCCCATCTTTAGGCTTACAGACATGCAGCTGGCAGCGCGACAGAGCAGAAAGCTGAGTTTCCAGGACACTGACGCAATTTCTGTATCTGGGCCCTCAGACCCCACAGACACTTGAAAGACTTCTGTTCTCTGAGGTGGAGGGTCATCTCTGTCTTGAAGATATGCATATGTCCCGCCTTACACCTGCGTTCACCTCCTTCTGACTCTGCGCATCAGCATCCCTGCATAAAGCATTAATGGCACCCTTTCTCACAAGCATTCCCCTGCCTGYATATCATGTATGGGCTTCACTGTGGTTCTTAAGTCAGTGCTTATGAGTGTGCACAAGACCTTACTCTCCTGGGTATGGCAAGGTTGTAGCACAGAGCTACTCAAATGCATGCAGACTATCACACTGGAAATTACCAGGTAGCTATGAACATGAATTAATAATTACTAAAAAGAAAGACTAATTTAGAAATGTATACTATATAACTGAAGGTCACAAAAACAATGGAGATTTGAAAACAGCTAACCAGCCCAGGTAGCTCAYTGATCACTTTTTTTTATAGAAACATAACAGTGGCTCTGCTTGTTTCCATGTGTATATAAGTTGGCAAATAAGACCGCCAGTAAACTGGATAGTTCCACATACTATCCTCCAGTGAGAGCCAGCACAGGTATGTACCTCTCCTCCTGTTGTCTTAGAAACAAGGGCAGGTTTAAGAGCTAATCCTTGCCATGCATAACTGTTTGCAGAGYTCTGTCTTTTCAAAGTGAGCCAATCACTTTTTAAATATTATGATCTGTATAAGTTATACTATTTTTGAAACTTCTGTATGTGACAACACCGTTTATTGGAGGGACTTACACCTTTAGCCTACAGTCTGGCAATGTGGAAATATGCCCTGTTCACAGTTCATGGGAAACTAGGAAAGGTTCCCAGTGTAGGTTAATGATTCCAGAGTCACCCACAAGGGAAAGATTCTTTCCTCCACACAACTAGAATCTCCAACTATGACCCACAACCTGGTGAGCACAAGTCCTGGTCACAACAGAATCCAGATGGAGCAGTGAGGGTAGCTCACAGCTACAGTTTACTCAGTGAGTCAGGGAGACAGGTGGCGGGGCAGGACCAGGACTGAGGCTGAGGTGACCTTTAGAGACTATTACTTTGTAGTGGTAGTRAGATTTGAAACCAGGCCCAGCAGACAAGAGCTTTAGAATCCAGTCTCAGAGCAAAGTCACCAAACAAAAGTGAAAAACAAACGCCATACTGTTGTCTGGTAAGTTCCGAAATCAGTTATCAGAAAAGTCAAATGCACTAACGGGTCCACAGTCAGACGATGGGGGTAGGGTCACCATATATAATCTAGACCCTCTGTTTTCATTCCTGAATGAATATAGTTATTTCTGGACCTTGTGTTTCCCACCAACTTTCTGTCTATTTGCCATTTTCCAACTGATAGGTCATCACTAATTCATGGGAAACTAGGAAATTCTCTTCAAGAATTCACAGAAGCTTCCAGCATGTTACTCTGACTAAACCCCAGCTCATGTTGCATTCAAAACTCCCTAATGTCAGAGCTCATGTCTCTACCACTGTGCTCCAGTCCAGGCCTTCAACCACTTGCTCCTTTTTATTACAGCCTCCATGGTCTTTACCCGCCTCAGACTTCCCTGAAGACCCACCTCAAGACCCCTTCGCCACAGGTCTCTCTTTGCTCARCCCATCGTGTGAAATTCCTTCACTGACCCTGAACTCTCTGGATGTTTTCCTCTCTTCTACTACCCACTTCCATCTGGTACACAGTGGGGTCATAGGAAGTGTCTTGTCGAATAATCACACACTTGGGATACCAAATGTCAAAATTATATTTCTAGGAATTTCTTTTTAAATAAATCTGAAAGAGACAATTAACTCAAAATTTGAGAATGTACCTTTCTTCCTATACCATTTAATATGTAGATATTCAGAATTACTCAATCATTGTCTGACATAATGAATGGAACTAAAATTAATTTCCATCTCTACCTAACAACCATTCCAGAACCATCTGGAAGGCAGCCTCTGCACCCAAAAGAATCAACTGAAAGAATATTTTAAAAAATCTCTCTCTCTCTCTCTCTCTATCTCTCTCTCTCTCTCTCTCTCTCTCTCTCTCTCTCTCTCTCTCTGTGTTATATATGGAAATGCTTATGTGCCCTGACATGTATGTAGAGGTCAGAGGACAGAGGACAAAGGCCAGTTCTCTCCTTCTACCATATGGGTCTTGGGGACTAAACTCAAAAGTTATCAGAATTAGTAGTAAGTATCCTTAACCCTTTGAGCCATCTTACCAGCCCTTATGTTCTGGGTTTTATGCCCACTTTTGGGGATCTTAGCAATGGTCTTAAAGGTCTCAAAAAAGTCTATACAAAATATTTTGAACAGTCCAGAGCAGAAACAAAATTGTACACATTGTCACCTCTATCTTTTGCCCAACAATGACTTTTTTGTGGTTTTTCAGAGTTTAATGTTTGGTCTTGTTTTTAGTTTGCTGATCATACTAACAGCAGAAATACCCTAGTACCAGTTAACTGCTTGCTCAAAAACCAAAATTTTGGCATCAATGTAGAATTAAATAATGACCTGGCAGGGACTTCTTTAATGAGGCAATGCGAGTAAACAGGGTCACCTTCCACTGTGTTCCTTGGCAGTCTGAAAGGTGGCACCTTGGAGAAAGCTTGCTCTCAGCTGGAACAGGGTTTCTCAAGATCTCTATGGTAGGGTGGGGAGAGGGTGGAGACTGTGGATCAGGGGCCTCTTCCCCATGGAGGGCGCAATAGCTCTGAGACAGGATCTAGCATAATTCTGTTCGTATAAGCTCTCCAAATTCTTGGGACCATCAGAGCTGACCTTCAGAACATAAGTCGGAAGACACCCCTAGACCCCTCCATTAGACCACAAAGACCTGAGAAAGCAACCCTGTTTCCTTAAAGCCACATTTCAGGCTTCTCACGGAATGCTAACAGCAACTCTGTGGTAAGCTAGAAATACAGGAAAATCAGGGGGTGAGGAGAGGCAGAGAAGTTCCTCACTCTGAAATCTAATCTGCCTTTTATACTGACTGAGGGTCAAAAAGCTCAATACAACTAACAAAGCCAAAACTGCCCAGAGAAATAGTCATGTTTTTTCTAAAGATACCTCAAATAAGATGTTAAAAAACTAATGAATGAGGCCTACTTGAGGTTCATCTTTGAGTTTTATCCAAAGAAACTTTGGAGTTTTATCATTTTAATGTACATCTCTCTCACTCCTAATTCTAAACAATGTACCTCCTAAAAATCCTCACTATTTTATCTACAAATGGGAAATCTTCRATGTCAGAGAAATAAGTAAACCCATGTATTTTTGTTTTGAAACTTAAATTTTAAGCTTTTCTTACTTTTTAAACCTGGCCAGTGACAACCTTTGAGCGATGTATACTGGCTCAGTGGTAAGATCTTCTATGTAGCCAGAGGGACATTCTTGAGGAGCCACCCTGTGTACTGAGTGCGTGCCATCCTTTTCCTATGTCTCTCTGTCTAAATACTTAATAAACCCACTAGTTTTACTTTCCCCTGGCCCTTGAAGCTCCTTCCTGTGGCCTTGTTGAGGATCCAGATGAGTTGGTGGACCACTGAGAAGAAAAGGAGCTCCTGGGGYTCTAGGAGGGAGAGCTGGCGCCAACTCTCTGACACCACTCAACAATTCATGCAAGCTTCTAGGGAAAATAGTGGCTTCCATGCCACCACATTCCTCCCCATGTCCCTCAGGCTGAGAACAGGAAGTTCACTTCTATCACATTTTTTTTTAAGCCTACCTGATGGGGGCCATGGGAGGAGGACTTAGGACAATCCTGTTTAAAATGATGAAGGAACATAAAGTACTCATCCCTTTTAAGGTGGATTGCTCCTAGTGGCTAATGTCCAGACGGGGCTCCTGGGAAAGGCTGATCTAGGGCGTGTAACGAGCACCCTTGTCTCTCCAATATGTCCCTGAAGGTATGCTTTTTTTTTTTTTTTTTTTTTTTTTTTTTTTTTTTTTTTTTTTTTTTTAAGGACAAGGACCTTAATGATAATCAAAGAGCATCTCTTGTCCACTCTCCCCAAGTAAAAGGTGAAGTGGTCAGGGAAATTACCCTGAACAGTTTCATCTAGGTTGACTGTCCTACAGAGCCAGGACGACCAGGGTCAAAGCTGAAGGTTGCTCTCATTAGCTTCCTCTGACCATGTGGCAGGAGACTGACCACTCTGGGGCTCAGATCAGGCCTGTGGCAGGCAGAGTATTATGATTAATTTAGAAATGAAGTTATCATTCTAGGACTCTGTGCCCTTGACCAGATTCGAAGGTTGCTTAGATGGCCTTGAGAACCCAACACCTTGAAGACACTGGGAGGAGGGAAACCGTTCTGCCTAGARTTTTAAGTAGTAGTCATTTAAGGAAGTACTCTGACACCCAGATGGAAGTAGGAATGCAGGAAGTAGAGGTGACTGTGCCTGTTGACACATGAGRATGACAGGTGGGAGCTGCTAACTGTAAACAAGCAGCCTTATCACCCATGAGGTGCTGGGATGGATGACTGGGCCATAAAACTGGTGAGAAGGGACAAGTCTAAGAGGAGGAGTCAGACCTGCCCCGGTTCCCATGGAAATACCACTCCACTCACAGCCCTCCTGGGCGAGGGTTCCAGAAAGCAAAGCACACTGCAGTCCTTGGCAGGAGGGCACAGTGACGGGCACAGAGCGCAGGAATACAGAACAGGCTTCAGAGTCCCAGAGGGAATTTCTTGAGTCAAGTTTTGCTACAAGGATGCACTGATTATTGAATACAGTTTTAAGCCTTTCTCTAAGCCCCCATGCCTAACTTTTAGCCAAACTTCAATGAAGCTTTACTAAGAATACAGGTAACTAAGTAATAAAGCCTCACACAGCCCTTGGCTTGGCACAGCTTGCCCTAAATTCAGGCCAGGAACTGGCAAGAAACAGCCGTCGGCATCCTGAATTTCTAAGTCTAAATATAAAGTGACAGCAAAGCCTCCATTTTGCAGTTAAGTAGAGAGCAAGCCCCAGTGAAAGCGGCCTCTGGGTGAGCTGCTTCCCTATGATGACCCAGAGTTGTATTTCAAGGAGGAGCCAGGCACTCTCCAGACAGATGGGTTGTCCGTCTCCCTCTACCTCAAGGAGGGGTGCAGTTCCCCACTGGCCAGACTCCACCTTCCTGGATGGCTCCATCAATGAGCGCATGGCTCCGCTCCAGCTGAGTGGTGGAAAGAGAGCCAGCAGAGGTAGATCCATCCTCATGAGTATAAAGAAGTATGTGAGAACTCCAAGAACAGAGGGTAGGATGTATTCCTAAAGGCTCAGAGAAAGCCATCACTTTCCCACGCTGGATTCCAGAGCTGGGGCAGAGTTCCGGCAGGGCAGAGCCCCTTCCTCGTGAGAGGGATGGAGAAACCCGGAGACTCACCCTGAGTCACACGGACTAGCCTGCCTTCTCATGGGAGCTTTGAGTTTCTTTCTTGCCAATCTCCAGCTCTGTGGTACTGGTCACTACTGCTTCCAACACAGCTCTTTTAAATATAAAATAAGTATATTTTGCCATTCTACAACCCTGAACCTTGCTTTCTATCTCCACCACCTCCTGATGCTCCACAGGCTGGCCACTGCACATAGCACTAGATTGTATCACAGCATGACACAACAGCACCCTGAAACTGGTATAAAAACTCCAGCTTCCAGCTTACAGATCAGGAAACGAGAGCAGAAGAAGTTAGGCAGCCAGCACAAATCACACAGCCTAGTGACTTTAGGGATCACTTCAGTTCTGGAGTCTACTAATGCCAAAGCCTGCAACATGCTGGAAACTCTGGGATGGCCAGGACCTTGTTTATATCCTTGGAGCTAGCTAGTATTTTTGTGCAAGGCCCATATTAGAAATGAGATAAACACTTGTGTGGTATCTGATTGTGCAAGTTTGAATGTGTTTTGACCCCATAAGGTCATCAACTCAAATAATGGTCCTCAGTGTAGTGATGCTGAGGTGGTAAGGCCTTRTGGAAGTTCATTATCAGTGCTGGCCTTGGATGGAATTAAGGTTAGAAACCCGAGTGAGTTCTCGTCAATAAAAGTTGTTTTGGAAGCTTGAATCAAATCTTGAACCATTATATGTCTTCCTACCTAGCCATGYGGTCTCGTATTCCTGTGTGCGCTCCCATTACCATAAGGCTCAGAAGAGCAACATGACCTTGAACAATAAACCTCTTTTCTTCACARAATTATCATGSCATGGGTATTTCCTTACAATTAAAGGGGGGATAGGAATAGTTAATGTTTCCTATTATATCACAGGAAGGAGCAACTGGCCTCAGGGCAAAGCTCTTCCCTCCCTGCAGCATCTTCCACATGACTATAATAGTAGTCTTTTAAGCAAACTGCTATCAACCTATTACCCCTCCCCCCACTCCCATCGACCCCTGCTTAGTCAAAGTTTCCAGGACTTGTGCCAGGTACTATTCACAAATCTTCTGATCTGGCCAGGTAGGTCATCCTGATCTAATGAGTCTTGCATTTTGCTACCCTGTGCCTGTTATTGGCACACCCCTTCCTGTTCTAGCCGTCTGAATCTTCTCCATCCAGAAGGACCTGACGTCTCCACTCTGCTCTTTACCCAGCTCCCCAAAACCCTTTCTAATTCTCCATGTCCAGGCCAAGAATGTTACTCAGATGCTTCTTAAATAGCTTCCCACCATCACTCCAGTCTGCATGTTCTAATTTTTCAACCATATTAAAGTCTCTTTTTGTTTTTTAAAAAATTTATTTTCATGTTTGCCTGAATGTATACCACAGAGGCCTTAAGAGGGAGATGGGTCCCCTGGAACTATATTTACTCACACCTGAAGCTGCTATGTGGGTGCTGGGAAGCAGACTGAAGTCCTCGGTAAGAGCAGCAAGTGCTCTTAACCATTGGGCCRTGTCTCCAGGCCTCATGTTAAGGTCTCTGTCTGGTAACAACCACTATCATTATCCCCACCATGGTGATTCTCTCTGCACATTCCCTGTGGATGCCACTGGACCTCCTGCATCCTATCTCCATGGAAAATGTCTTACCTGTAGTATCTGGACTGCAAGTACGTAGAGCAGACAGCTTTGGACACATGACTAGCTGAACCAAAGTCAATGACCTTCACTCGGTACGGCTGTCTGGATGGATCCACCAGCATGATGTTTTCTGGTTTGAGGTCAGCATGGATAAGACCCAGGCTTTTGAGTTTCATCAGGGCTGTGGCCACCTGCTGGAGGACTGGGCGAATATACTTGAGGGGCAAGGGACTAAACTTGTTCTGTTTCAGAAAGTCATAGAGGTTCTGCTCCAGCATCTCAAAAACTAAGCATGTGTGGTTCTTGTGCTGGAAGCACTCATAGGCCCGCACAAAATTGTAGTCATCGGCGCTCTCCGTGCTCAGCCGCGCCAAGATGCTCACTTCGATCTGGCCTTGCCGGGCGTAGGAGGGGTGGTTCTTTAGGATCTTAATGGCCACAATTTCATTGGTGCCCCGTTTCCAGCACTTGACCACTTGCCCAAATGTCCCTCGCCCCAAGAACTCTAAAACCTCATAGGTGTTGGTCATGGAGCACAGCACTTCATGCTGCACCAGCTGGTAGTCCCCTTCACTGTTGGAGCCACTGTTTTTGGAGGTGGCAGTGGATGTGGTGGCAGTGGCTACAGTGGCCCCGCTGGCATTATTCTGAATCATGGGTGGATGCTCTTCAATGATCTGCACGCTGCTTGTGTTCTCAATCTCCTCACTCTTGCGCTTGAGTCCACATTTTTGGTAGGTGTCGAGGAGGCTCACAGTGCTTCGACGCATTAGGTTATGTGGTCCACCGAGGACTTGCCCGGTGACAGAAGTGCTACTTGCTGATGTTACAACTATGTGTCCAGTACTTCCTGGGAATATGATGGTCTGCTCGTAAGGTAGGCTTGGGTTGGGGATTGGCAAGGAGGTGCTGACGGTTGTGGAGGCTGGCTGAGAAGGTGGTATGTTCTTGCTCTGGCTGTACACTTTGCTGTGGGAGCCGTACCCAGTCATGTCCCAGTTGGAACTTGGCTCTACTTTTAGTTTCTTCACACTACAGAAGGCACTTGATTGAAGGGTGTGAGGGGAGAAAACTTGCACATGTGAGGCCATACCTATAAGGAAAGAAAAAGGAAAAATAAATTTTTACTCCTCCAATAATAAACTTAATCAATTCATTTAGGCTCAGATTGTTCTTCCACTCTGAAAGAAGCTTGAGGTCAGGGGAGAGGGATCAGTGGGTAAAGATTTCTGCAAAAGTATAAACACTTGAGTTCAGATCCCTAGAACCCATGTAAGGTGGGCACAGTCACATGCAACCATAATTCCAAAGCTCCCATAGCAAGATAGGTGATAGAGACAGGAAAATGTCCAGGCTGTGGGCTAACTAGYCTGGCATATGCAGCAATAAACAGCAAGAGACCATCTCTCAAACAAGGCAGAAGGCAAGGACTAACACGCAGAGCTGTCCTCTGGCCTCCATACATTTCTTGGTCTGCATGTGCATATGCACACATATACATGCATGATGATTTAAAAATTCAGCAGCTTGAAAAAGCAAATCGATTCCACCCAGAAACACATTCAAGTCTCCTTGTTTGTGAGACCTAAGGTTACCATATTCTGCCATTAGATCTACCAGCTTTAGGAGGATAGAAGACTTCTAAAACAGAGTCAAGAATAGTCAAGAATCAGATACAGAATCAGGACTTAGTTCATCACTTATTTCTTGTAATTATACTTGTAACAGAAACCAATTCTCCATCCCTATTAGGTTGCATCTTGTTAAACTGAAGATTCTATCAAGTATCTCAGGTAAGTGTTACATACTTAGCACCTCCATGTAGTCAGCTTAGCCTTGTCAACAGACKGTAATGACCAGGTTCACTACTCTTAAGAAACATGTTCTTGCATAAACCCTATCACAGGGGCCTCTGATGATCTTCTGTGTTCTGAATGAGACATACTACATACCATCTGGTATCCTTGTCATCTTGAATTCTATAAGGCTGAGTTGATGGATGATTTGGTGTTTGGCTGGCTTAAAACATGTGTCGCCTTTCAGATAGGGCCCAATAGCGCCATTCGTGGGCTCCCTGCTCACTTGTTTTGTTAATCCAGACAGAGGTTGATAAATTTCTCTCAAAAATCCTGAGATTTTAGGTGCTGGGGAGATGGCTTTGTARAGTAAACTGTTCACCATGCAAGCATAAGAGATTGAACATGATTTCCAGCATCCACWTATGCAGATGGGGAGGGAGAATTGGGTCTGGCTTTGTGCACCCAGCACTGGGGAGGCAGAGATAGGTGAGTTCTTGGGGTTTATTGGCTAGCCAGTCTAGCCTAATTGGTGAGCTCTAGAGTCACTGAAAGGCTTCATCTCGAAAACAAATAAGATGGAAGGTGATTAAAGGAAGCCCAGATGTCAGCCTAAAGTCTGGAAATATGCACACAGAGTGGAAGCTGAAAATGAAAGAACTAAGATTTCATACTTGCAACTCAGATCATCTTAAAACTACTTAAGACCTTTCTGGAGTAGTTRTACAACTTACAATTATGGTGATACTGGAAATTTTTAAATTGTGATATACAGACTAAGGAAAAAACACTACRGTGACAAGAAAGGAAAACCCCTTGAAGGTACAAGAAGAAACAAATACCAATTACCTTCAAAGCTGCCACTGATAACCATTTCCTCTGTGTGTGTGTGTGTGTGTGTGTGTGTGTGTGTTTTCATGTGTATACATGTCTGAGCATGAATGCATGCATGCACTGAGTGTACAGAGGCCAGAGGTTGATAAGAGGTTTCTTCCTCAGTCACCATAGTTTCAGAGCAAAGGTCTCTCTGCTGAACCTGTGGCTCACCAATTCAGTAAGACTGCCTGGCCAGCGAGCCCCTGAGACCTTCCTGTTCCCACCTCCCCAGTG
>BDUI01000780.1:11097-22499 GCA_002335545.1 Apodemus speciosus
TGAGATTCCCTGCAGCTGGAGTTATAGACAGATGGTTTGGAGCTGCCAGATCTGGGTACTGGTACCCAAATTCCAGTCCTTGGCACGAACAGTAAGCATTCTTAACCACCGAGCCATTTCTCCAACTTCCTTAGTGCCACATTTTTAGCTGCTGGAAATTGTGTGGTTTCTCTGGGTTTTTTCTTCTTTTTAAAACAAAACAAAACAAAACAAACAAACAAACAAACAAACAATATCAAAGAATTTCCACTCATTTAGCAGTACAAAGAATAGTGGGAAAAATACCAAACAAGATAAAAAAAAAACCAATCCAAGTCAACATAAACAAGTCTTGCCAGGCAGCTAGCCTTCCTTCCAGTTCCCTTACTTACCAGCCAAGCTCTAGGCCACCAACTATGGAACTAAACCAAAGGGGAATTGAGGCCAGGCACTAAAGCAATGTCTCGTTGAAAAAATTTCCCAAGTGTGTCTTAAAGCTACATTCTAAAAGCAAAGATTGAGCTTTTCTTTTTATTCCTCTGAATGGAAAGATTTTCCCTCCTTTCCCATTCATTAATTTGAATACTTTTAAAACCGCTATGACTTCTATTTTGGGGTAGAGATTCATGATTTAACCTTTGGTAGACCTGGACTGTAACGCAGATTTTTTTGGCCAACATGGCCAAGACCAATTAGACCAAGAAAATGTGCACTTTAATTCAATTAATGTTTATTCAGTGATCACCATATGTCTAACAGATCAACCTTTTTTCTCCTATGATGATAGAGAAATTCTGACCTCCAGGGATTTGCAAATATGTCTTGATATAAGGGCTGGACAGATGGGTCAATGGTTAAGAGCACTGACTGCTTTTCTGAAGGTCGTGAATTCAAATCCCAGCAACCACATGGTGGCTCACAAACATCTGTAATGAGATCTGATGCCCTCTTCTGGGGTGTCTGAAGACAGCTACAGTGAGCAAGCAGGGCCAGAGTGAGAAGAAAAAGTGTCTACAGTGTACTTCCATATAATAAATAAGTAAATCTTTTAAAAGAGAAAACATATAAACTGATTAAACAAACATAAAATGATATAGAATAATAGAGTACTAAGTATGAAATACTAAAGTGATATGAAGTGCTATGAAGTGCTGACTTCAGTGGAGTTGTGTGTCCTGAACAAAGCACATCAATGAGAAAGATATCATTAAATTTGACGCTAAAACAACTGGAAGGTTGTAATTTAATATAGGAAGGACAAACAATACAGCAGTCAAGTGTACCCTCAGACCTAGAGACCAAGCTAGACTATGAACTCCTAGCACCAAAGTGTCTTTTAGGTACTGAGTAAAAGAAAAGGTAACTGCTAACATTTTCTCATTCTTGGCAAAACGTCTCTGTGGAAAATCTGAGTGATAAAAAGAGGGCATCGAATGAAACCTTGCAAGGGGCGATATTCTAAAGGTAGCTTTTTAGGAAAAAGTTCTTATGCTAGAGAACCTATTTTAAGCCGCAACCTGTTCAGAAAAATGTAAAAAGGTAAATATCAAAAGCCCCACCTCCAAATGTTTACCTATTGAAAGAAAGGGGTCAAAGTATAGTAGCATGTATGCAGGTGAAAATTCTCTTATTTTATATTTTATATAACTTGACATTGGAAAGCATGTCAGCATCTCAAAGCCAAATGTTAAATGTGGAAAAAAGCAGTTCTAAAATGTAAAAGCAAACTAAAATAAATTAATCTATCAAGTTAGTGATATAGCCATACAGAGACCTAGTCTAAGCACCCTTAGAAGGCAATGTTTTGTCTGTATACCCTCAGTGGAATATGACCTAAGTACAAAAAGATAGAAGGGAATTTTAAAGTTTCATTAATTTTTTAATTATTTTCTTTATTTATATTTCAAATGTTATCCCCTTTCCTTGTTTCCCCTCCAAAACCCCCCTATCCCATCCCCCCTGCCCCTGCTCACCAACCCACCCACTCCTTATTCCCTGTCCTGGCATTCCCCTACACATCAAGCCTTCTCAGGACCAAGGGCCTCCCCTCCCTTTGATGTTTAACAAGGCCATCCTCTGCTACATATGCAGCTGGAGCCATGGGTCCCTCCCTGTGTACTCTTTGAATGGTGGTTTAGTCCCTGGGAGCTCTGGGGGTACTGGTTGGTTCATATCATTGTTCCTTCTATGGTGCTGCAAACCCCTTCAGCTCCTTGGGTCCTTTCTCTAGCTGCTCCATTGGGGACCTTGTGCTCAGTCCAATGGTTGGCTGAGAGTGTCCCCCTCTGTATTTGTCAGGCTGTGGCAGAGCCTCTTAGGAGATAGCTATATCAGGCAAGGGCATCCACAATAGTGTCTAGGTTTGGTTAACTGAAGTTGCTGTTATTTATAAAAACATTGTGTTAAAACAATATGGTAAGAAACCAACAGTTTCAGAAGAAAAGTATTATAAAAGAAAAAAATTACTAATTCATATATTGGCTATGAGCTGGTATAATTGTTTGGATTTTAGTTGGTGTGCTAAAAGCTTAGAACCCAGCCCAAAGTACTAGAAGCTAGTGTTGGAAAGTAGTAGAAATGTTTAACAGAAGGTGCAGAGGGGGAGATTTTTATATCTTTACGGATGGGGCCTCATCTCTTCTTCCTTTCGTTTCAGGTACAAGGCGAATGGACTTTTTCCTGATGTGTTTCCATCATGGTGTGCTATGCTATGGAAAGCCCAAAGGAACAAGGCCAATCGGTCACAGACTGAAAGTTCCAAAAATTACAAGTCAAAATAAAACCTTCCTTTTTATTAAGTTGATTGCTTCAGTTATTTTTTATAGCAACGGAAAACTTGTGAACACATTTGGAAACTGTAAAACCATGGTGGTAGATACAGTACTTTGTTACATTATTGTCTACCTTTGTTGTTGTTGTTGTTGTTGTTGTTTTTTCCTTTTGAAAGGAAAAGAGCCTACTATTTAGCACTAGCTGGCCTGAACTTGGTGGATGAAGCTGGCATCAACTAACAGATGCCTCTGTCTCTACCATCAAACCTGGCTGAAATATCTTATTGAGCTGAAAGCACTGAAATTATCCAAGGGCAATAGAGTGTATTAAAAGGATGAGACATGATGAAATCAGAAGGAATAATTATAGCGTATTAAAACACACTGACTATATAAAAGTCCTTGAGTTCACAATGGTATTTAGACAAAAAGGATTAAAACTCACTGGACATTACTGAGGTTGCTAGGGTACCAGTTCAGTACTCTGCAAATTGATGCTTACTTTTCCTTTCTTTCTTGTATTAGCACATTTCAAGTCAGGCAAACAGTCCTGATGTATAAGGTGTTCTCTTAACATCTGCTAATAAATGCAGAGGTGGTGATATAACCAGAAAGGGATCATTTTGCAACTCCTATTAAAATAATTGGTTCAGGCAAAACTCCTGTAGTCTTGAGGACATGTTATTCCTTTCATTCACATTGAAAAGGTCATTGCCACCTGAATCTGATGATGACTTTTAGCATGGTAAAAAATCCTAATCAAACACTGTGGGCATGTGCATTTAAAGCAACACGAGGTACTGCCACCTATGAAGTATTCTTGTCAAAAAACAACAACAACAAAAAAAAAAACCCTAAGTGTAAACAAGGTTTTGATTTAACTTCTACAAGAAACATAGTAGGGCAATTTAATTCCACAAATAATACAGGGCAACTGACCAAACTTCATTCTCAGAGGCATGAAACATAAAGAGGGGAAAATGCTTGGTTTTTAAAATTAAGAAATACAAGATATGAAACAACGCATTACAACAAGTGGGTCCCTTTTTAGACCTGGATCAAATTAGCTGTAAAAGGACATAAAGGATTTGACAACGAAGATAATCTGCATATGAGTATGAAAGGGTCTTTAAGGAACTGCCATTAACCATTTGTTAGATGCTAAAATTCAGTGTGGTTACTCAAGAAAGCATATTTTTAAATTTGCTTTATTTGAGATACAAAAATGTTTGGGAATGAAAAGTTGAGACAAAATAACATTTGATTAGAACATTTTAGTGAAATAGGAGGTTAAAGGCTTGTTGTTGTTGTTGTTTCTGGGACAGTGTTAAGTCTTTAAGCCAGGCTAGCCTGGAACTGCCTATAGAACCCAGGTGGCATATCTTCCTGTCCCATCGTCCAAGTGCTGGCTGGCATTACAAGCACAGCCCGCCATCCTGGCAAGGTGCTTTAAAACGCTGACAAAGAGCTGATGAAGCCGGGAGATGAAACACATGGGTTCACTGCGTTTTATTTTGTAAGGATTTATTTTATTTTAATGAGCTCTTCGCCTGCATGTACGTGAGGTGAGGGAGCCACATCCTCTGGAACTGGAGTTATGGGTAACTGTGAGCCGTTGTGTGAGTGCTGGGACCCGAACTCCAGACCTTTGCAAGAACAATGAATGCCATTAGCCTCTGATACATCTGTCCAGCCCCAAATTCTATTTTGAGTAAAAGTAAAAATATTTTTTCCTTTTCTTCTTCCTTTTTCTTCATCTTTCCTTTCCCTTCCCTTCCTTTTCCTTCCTTCCTTCCTTCCTTTTTTTTTGGTGTTGGAGATTGAACCCAGAGTCCTGGGGTTGAGGGCGAGCATTCTACCACTAAGATATGTCCCTTAGTCTCTCTCCCTTTTAAGTTAGACATTTATTGCTAACAGTTACTGTTTTCTACAAAGCGAATATAATCTAGAATTCAGGCAGAACTAACCAAGCAAGTATATTGGTTGATATTCTTTACTAGAATACAGTGAACTTCCAATAAGTAGCTGAATAATTTTCTAAGACAGTTATACCAATAAAGCACTTGTCTTAGTCAGGGTGTCTGTTCCTGCACAAACATCATGAGCAAGAAGCAAGTTGGGGAGGAAAGGGTTTATTCAGCTTACACTCCCACACTGCTGTTCATCACCAAAGGAAGTCAGGACTGGAACTCAAGCAGGTCAGGAAGCAGGACCTGTTGCAGAGGCCATGGAGGGATGTTTCTTACTGGCTTGCTYMSCYKRCTYTCTTATAGAACCCAAGACTACCAGCCCAGGGATGGCCCCACCCACAAGGGTCCCTCCCCCCTTGATCAATAATTGAGAAAATGTCCCACAGCTGGATCTCATGGAGGCACTTCCCCAACTGAAGTTCCTTTCTCTGTGATAACTCCAGCCTGTGTCAAGTTGACACACAAAACCAGCCAGCACAACAGGTATGTAAGTATATCATTTTATACTAGGATAATCCTAAATTTAAGAAAATTATGATTATTGACAGTGGATTCCTTAATTAGCCCTGTTTGTCTAATGATGCTTACTAAAATTTCTGTGATTATTTYAAAGTAAAGTATGAGGTCAACAGGTCATGTTTTAGTGTTTCAATGTAAACTTCATATTTAAATACTCTGCAGTAGGTCTAAATCTAGGCTTTTTGGCTGTCATGAACAAACCACTATCCTGCATTAGTTAGATCAGAGCAGTAGCCTACGTGTTCTCTCTGCTTGCTCCCTACTCCAATTACAGTAATAATAACTGCATTTTCAAAGGACCATGCCAGTCCTCTGTTCTAAAACCTCCAGTTAAATATGATCTCCATTTTTCCTATTTTATACTGCTGTAAAAATGCATGAGAATTCAAAGCAGTAACATTAACAATCGTTATTATAATGCATCATAATAAACATAAAAGAAATGATAAAGGACAGAAGATGGGTAGGGAGATCTAAAAATATGCTTACAGATTCTTAGACTATGAGTGAAGTTGGATGCAAATTATCTAAATTGTAATTTACTTCTGTGAAATAAAGTTTTAGAAAAACATGTACAAGTCAATAGAAGGTTAAGTGGAATTATGAAAATGAAACAGAAAAAACTAGCAAGGTGATAGACTTTAGTCCAACTTTACTAATAATCTACTTTAATATTAATGTTCTAAAGGCAACAGTTAAAGACTGTCAGACTGGAATGAAAAGCAGAAAACAACTATATGCTCTAAAATTTTTTACCTTGATTATATATATGTGATAAGAAATATATTATATATACATTATACATATAAATATAAGTAACCTTATTAATTTTAGATAAATTAAATTTTAGAGCAAAGAAGATAATCAGAGATAAAGGGTACTATTATATGATAAAGATTCTCCAAGATGTAACAATCTTAAATGCATATGCAGTTAACAAACTTTCAAAATATACACAGTTAAGCCTCAAAGATTAGAAAAAAGACATGTCACAAATCCTTATGACACTTGTAGACCTCAACATTTCTCTCATTACTGTATGAGATAAGTAGGCAGAAAGGACAGAGATGACTTACTTGCATATTATTATCAACTAAGTCCTTAAGATTTGATGTACGGCAGTGATGTCTATAGCTAGTAATACCATATCATATACTGGAAAATTGCTATGATCACACTTTAAAGGTTCTTCCCACAAAAGGGCCATCAGATTGCTCAGTGGGTAAGGTATGCTGCACAAGCCTGGAAACCTGAGTTCAAAATCCAGGTCCCAGAAAAGGCAGAAAAGGAAAACTGACTTCACAGAGTTGCCTCTGACCTCTGACCTGTATATTTGTGCTATGGCAATGTACCTATATATATATACATATAAACGTACATACATACATAATACAATAAAAGATTTTTATGCAAAAATTTGAAGGTAAATATACAACTTAACAGTTTGTGGTAATCATTTATAATACACGACATATATATATATATATGTATATGTCAGAACACTACATTATATACTTTAAAATGTAGTATCTGGTAATTATACATCAATAAAGTTGAAATAAAGTTAAAGTTACCAAACCAAATAAATATAAATCTCTAGACTGATGGGGATGTGAGTGTAAAAGCCTCCCAACAACCTGAGTTTGATTCCTGGGCCGCACATGGTAGAAGATATTTAGGGCGGTGGTGGAGCACAGCTGTAATCCCAGCACTCGGGAGGCAGAGGCAGGCAGATTTCTGAGTTTGAGGCCAGCCTGGTCTACAGAGTGAGTTCCAGAACAGTCAGGGCTACACAGAGAAACCCTGTCTTGGAGGGAAAAAAAAAGAGAGAAGATATTCAACTCCCACAGGTTATCCTCTGGCTTCTACATTCATCCTGTAGCACAAATGTGTCCTGCCCTCCCCCACACAAGATAAATAATCACAGCAGATTCCACCTCATGCCAAGCTGAGGCTGTGATATAAAGAGGGGTACTCTGCCTCTACGATAAGACCTACAACCCTGTCTAACCTGAGAAAACAGCTGATAATCCCCAACAGAACGATTTTCTTCAAACTAACTGGAAGTGTTTCAAAGTTTCGGATTATGAAAAACAAGAGAAGGCTGACAACTGTGACAGAGTTGGGGAGATGAAGGAAACACAGCAACTAAAGCCAATGTGAGATCTGGAACTGAATTCTGGAACTGAAACTTGCACAGTAAAAAATAATCTGGTGAAATGAAAACGTATGAGTTAACATTTTACCAAAGTAAATTTCTTGGTTTTGACAAATTTGCGTTGGCTATGTTATCATTTGGAGACTCGGGTAAAGGGCATACAGAATACTGTCTTTGCAAAGTTTCTGCAAATTTAAAATTATTCTAAAACTTTATTACAAATAAAAAGCATACCAATGTCTACTAGCTTATCTCATTTGGACTAAAACATAAAAGCTGCAGTGGCCTAGAAAGCAGCATACCGTCTGATGGCCCCCACTAATGCTCATCTACTGTGTGTTCGAGACAAGAAACCTCTGAAACAAAAAGGTCAACGAGATGCTCCAACCATCTGAGAAACTACCAAAAGTGTTGACTCCAAGAACACATCAGAAAGACTTCTGAATCACTCCTTTGGAGACAGTAGTTGGAAATTTATATTTTAAAAAATATCCTAGATAGTTTTGAGGATAAGTCAGGTTTGGAAGTCTTAAAATGGACAACAGATTCTCTTATTAATAGTCAAATAAATAATATTTATTAACTACAACTAGGTAATTGTGTTTAAAAACTAGTTTAAATTCAGTCATGAATTACAATAAAAGTCAAATTTCAAGACTAAGCCTACCATTTTCAAAAATGGCTTTCAACTGACAGCAATGTTGCTCCTTAAAGGGCATCAGGCAATGTCTAAAAAACATTGTTGTTGCTACAACTGAAGAAATTAGTATCTAGTGAACAGGAGCCAGAGATCTGTTCAGCATTGTATCACACACAGGCCAGCCCGACACAGGACAGATAATTATGTGACTTAAGATGTCATTAATGCCAAAGTTGAGAAATCCTGCCTGAGAACGATTCTTGGTCACTTTAAAAGAGGGCCCAGTCCCGCCTTTTGGAATATTAGCACTGAGTATGCGTGCTATTCCGCATTAAGTCAGCACTGGGCAGCTTGGATTTTTCTCAAAAGTTTTGGGCGTTTTGAGAATAAAATGGAAAAAAATTTTTTAAAGGTTTTATTTTATTTATTATTTTCTGTGTATGGGTGTTTTGCCTGCATGTATGCCTGTGGACCGTGTAGGGTGTGAGGACCCCAGAAGAGGGCATCAGAATGCTGGGAACTCAAATGACAGCCAATTGTCAAACAGCATGTGAAAGTAGAACCTGGGTCCTCGGGAAGAGCAGCCACTTCTCTGAACTACTGAACCATTACTCCAACCCTTCCAGTTCTTATTTTGAAGAAAACTCACACATTCTAAAAACACAGAAAGAACAGCATACATATTCATCTTATCATTTGAGGCCAGCCTGGTCTATAGAGTGAATTCCAGGATAGCCAGGGCTGGGCCTCAAAAAAACCCGAAAAACTAAAAAATAAATAAATAAATAAATAAATAAATAAAAATAAATCCATCTTACCTTTAACTATAGTTACCAAGAGTCAAATTTTGGCCACAGAGGTTTTCATTATTTTTACATTTATTTATTTATTTATTTTTGTAGATGTGGGTGTGCTCATGACAAGACATACTTATAGAAGTCAGAGGACAACTTGTGGAAGTCAGCTCTCCTTCCTCCGTGAGGGACCCAGGAGCTGAACTCAGGTCATCAAGCTCGGAGGCAAGTGCTTTTACCCACTGAGTCATTTTGCTGGCTCCTACACACCCGTGCTTTAATTTTGCTTTGCTGACACAGTGACACTCAGCATTCACAGGCTGCCTAACYACAATACGATCTCATACCTAAGGAATCAAACAACTAGCGTCTTCAAACTCCTAGCTTAAAATCTACTTACATAGTCTGTTCTATATCATTCCCATAGCCAATCAAGGCTCTCTCTCGTTGCATTCACTGGTACATCTCTTTGGATTATCTTAATCCCAAAGAGTTCCTTCATCTTTCTGTTCCCTCATCTGAAGAAACCTAGCTTGTTATCTTATAGGATGTCTTGTATTTTGGACTTGGTTCATTGTTTCCTTATAGTGTCATTTAACTCACTTTCGTTCCTATCTTGGTTCGTTCATCACAATTATGTAAAAAACAAAAAACAAACAAACAAGCAAACAAAAACCCTGTCTCCAGATTTGAAAAGGAGAACAAGCAAAGACAAAAGAGGCAGGAGGCAGGTGAGAGGTAGCCTGTAATCCTAATGCCCCTCCCCTCTTCTGTAACAGTCTCAAGCAGTCAAACCTGGCCCTGAACCACGGCTGAGGATGGCCTTGAACTCCGGAATGTCTCTTGCCTCTCCCTAGCAAGCACAGAGAGCACAGGTGTGCCCCACTTCGCTCAGCCTTTTCCACAGGTGCATTTATTCCTGTTGTTGCGTTATCTTCATTGCACTTCTGTGGGGTTTATTTATTTTTATTAGAAATTGACTCCAAGTCCTCAAACACACTAGGCAAGCAGTCCTACCACCGAGTATACTTCCAACTCCCATTATTCTTTCCCATGGTCAAACTGTCCCCAAATTTTGCCAATGTAAACTTCTTCAAGCTGGCTCTTTTGACTTGATGTGACTACATCAGTCTTTTGAGTACTTCCTGTAAGCATCTCTCCTTTTAAAGACTTGTTTGTATGGTGTTTATTTCCTGAAATTCTTATAACATCTGCTCACTGATTTTTGTTCTTCTTTTGGTAGCATTTTACTATTTCCATGTGAAACATAGTGTTATTTAAAGGCAGACACTGTTTAGGTTGAARTAATTCTACAATACTTCTTTACTGACAGTGTATAAATACACAATCCTTGATTCAGATTACTGACTTCAACACTAACACTCACACTTTAGGATCCATTAAACTTATCGCTCAATTCCATTTCTGAAAGTTGCTAAGAGTTYCGAGGTTCATTTTCAAGATTTCATTTGAATGTCCCATGTAAAAATATATTCTGAGGTAGACTCAAGCACTAGATTGGAATAAGTCCTTCCACTACTATAATAACTGTAAAAGGATATGCTAACACTTAAAAGCCCAATAACACACAGCATTACTGGTTAAAATTATCCCAACAGTCCTCCAATGCTTTTTTCATATACAATTTGAGTTCATTTTAATTTATTTATACATAAAGAAACACACATGCAGATGTGCCCTGTCTGTAGGGTATACCTAATTAGCAATGCATATTGCTATTAATATCGGCTGGGAACCTTGAGCAAACAATGTCACTACTCCCAACAGATAGATAATACTTTGGCCCCCAGAGTCAATACACCTTTAAGAAAATAAAGGAAAACGCTAGCCCTTCAGCAAGGGACACACTCCATTCCTCTCTTATGTATAGTTCTTCAACAGCTAAAATTTACTGCTGGCATTCACTCACTAAAAAAAAAAAAATCTACTTTTTCACGAGAAGGTAATCATATGAAAAGAGAAAATATTGACTTTGTATTTCTTACTTCTTTTTCAGTATGGCCAAAGCACATCGTTATCAAGTGCTTTATAACAATACAAATGTACAACAATAATAAAAGAAAACTAAAATAATAGAGAAATGTGACTGGCTTAAGTACTAAACACAGAACAGGAAGAAAGTGAGTTATACAGGGTTTCTTAGGTACTGAAAAAAAAAACAAAACAAAAGAGGAAGAGAAGATAACACAGAAGGAAGAGAAAATGTTAAGACGGCCAGTCAGGAAAATAACCACAAAAGTACCCTTGTCATTCAGAAAATACCTTTGTTTAGAAGAAGTAAAAAGTCTGATGCCTTTTCCTGGAAAACCCTTTGAGCGTCTTCAGTTTTCATTGACATTTCCTTTGTCTGCACTAGGGAAAAGCCTTTACCAACCATCTGTGGAGAATAAAATTTCATTTAGACTTTAAAATAAACTTCTGGTATGAAAACAAGGATTTGTTATTTCAGCATTTTTCTGTATTTAATGCAACACAGCATTCTGAGTTTTGCTTTGGTTCTAATTCAGACTCTGGTATACTTTCTTTATTACAAGTACTATACAGTGTCCA
>BDUI01000780.1:101296-113178 GCA_002335545.1 Apodemus speciosus
TATGTATATATATGTATGTATATACATGTATACATACATACACAATACACACACACACACACACACACACACACACACACATATATATATATATATATATATATATATTTCTAAACATAGTCCTAAACATAGTCTGTTCAGTCCATATAATGCTACCTGCATGCATGTTTTCAGGGACGAGTACTAATCAACTGATGTGCTGATGTGCCCTTTCCTGGGATAGGGCGCCCCTGTGGCTCCCAGGTTTCCTCAGTTGCTTATTGTTCTTTATGTAGTACTGAGGCCTTGTGGGCTCTTCTCCATCCAGTTTGGTATATTCATTAGTATCATCCACAACAAGTGTTCGTAACTTCTGAACCACGTTTCCAGCTCTCAGCTATCATTTTTAGATCATTGATACTAATATTAAGAAATAGCCAGAAGCTGGAAATAATGCAGATGTCCCACAACAGAAGAATGGATACAGAAAATGTGGTTCACTTATACAATGGAATACTACTCAGCTATTGAGAATGAGGACATCCTGAGTTTTGCATGCAAAGGAATGTAACTAGAAAATATCACCCTAAGTGAGGTATCTCAGACCCAAAAGGACATGCATGGTATGTATTCACTAAAAAGTGGATATTAGTTAAAAAATACATAGAATACCCAGAATATAATCCACAGAACTCAAAAAGGTTAACAAGCCATAGGACCCAGGTGAGGATGCATCAATTCCACTTGGGAGGGAGAAGAAAGCAGAGGGCAGAGGGTGGGAGGAAATTGGATGGGAAAGAGGAGGGAGAGGGTCGGGAAAAGGGGAACATGGTCAGGTATTGGGGGGAGGTCCAGGAGTTAAACCCCAAGGGCCAGCAGAATGAATGGAAATATACAAACTCCGGAGGTGGGAGGTAAGGGGACCCTCTAGAACGTACCAGAGACCTCGGGGGTGGGAGACACTCAGGACTCAAAGGGAAGGGACCCTAGTTAGATGAAATGCACAATATCGGGGAGAGGGAACTTGGAGAATCCACCTCCATCAGAAATACAGGGCATCAAGTAGAGGAATGGGGTTGCCATCCCACAGTCAAAACTCTGACCCAGAATTGTTCCTGTCTAAAATAACTGCAGGGACGAAAATGGAGAAGAGACTTAGGAAAAGGCAGTCCAGTGACCAACCCAATTTGGGATCCATGTCAAGGGGAGGCTCCAAGGCCTGACTCTATTACTGAGGCTATGGTGAGCTTACAGACAGGAGCCTAGCATGGCTGTCCTGCGAGAGGCCCAACAAGCAGCTGACTGAGACAGAGGCAGATGCTTACACCCAACCATTGCACTGAAGTCAGGGACCCCTGTGGTTAGATTAGGGAAATGCTGGAGGAAGCTGCCAGGAGGAGGCAGGTGACCCCATAAAAAGACCAACCTGGACCCCTGAGATCTCTTAGCCACTGAGCCACCAACCATGCACTAGCTGGTCTGAGGACCCTGACAAATATACAGCCGAGGTCTTTCTGGTCTGGTCTCGGTGAGAGAAGATGCATCTAACCCTTTAGAGACTTGAGGCCCCAGGGAGTGGGGAGGCCTGGCAGGGTGTGTGGTGTGGAGTGAGGGTGTGGGATATCCTCTTGGAGATGGGGGAAGAGGAATGGGATGAGGAACTGTTGGAGGTCAAAATGGAGGGATAACAACTGGACTGTAGAAAAAGATTAAAGATAATAAAAAGAAAAAGAAGAAAAAGGGGGAGGAGAAAGAGAAGGAGAAAGAGAAGGAGAAGGAGAAGGAGAAGGAGAAGGAGAAGGAGGAGAAGGAGGAGAAGGAGAAGAGATGATGATTAAGAAACACAAGTTGACACTTGGGGGCCAGGCCAGAATCACCTCTCTCGTCTAGATCTGTGTCCTTCATAGGTTTGAGCTCATGGGAATGTGTGCATTCCCATTCAGGGTATAAGGAAACAGGTAGTTTTGGATGCAGCTGTTGAGAGCAGATATCTTCAACCTCACCTGCCACATCTCCAGTGTTCTCCAATGGTCTCCGTCAATGTTCTATTACTGTGAAGAGACACCATGACCATGGCAATTCTTATAAAGGGCAACATTTAATTGGGGCTGGTTTAAAGTTCAGAGATTTAGTCTATTATCATCATGGAAGCACGGCAGTATACAGACATGATGCTAGAGAGGAGCTGGATCTGCAGGCATCAGGAAGATGACTGTGTCTTGAGCGTCTGAGAACTCAAAGCCCACCCCTCAGTGATGAATCTCTTCAACAATGCCACACCTACTCCGACAAGACTATACTTCCATGGCCCTACCATATATACTTATAATGTTTCACTTACCCACTGTGATGGTTTGTATATGATTGGCCCAGGGAATGACCCTATTAGGAGGTGTGGCCTTGTTGGAGTAGGTGTGTCATTGTGGGTATGGGCTTAAGACCCTCACCCCAGTTGTCAGGAAGTCAGTCTTCCACTAGCAGTCTTCAGATGAAGATGTAGAACTCTCAGCTCCTCCTGCACCATGCCTGCCTGGATGCTGCCATGTTTCTGCCTTGATGACAATGGACTGAACCACTGAGCCTGTAAGCCAACCCCAGTTAAATGTTGTCTTTTATAAAACTTGCATTGGTCATGGTGTCTGTTCACAGCAGTAAGACCCTAACTAAGACACCCACAGAATTCAACTTACTTCTTTGAATGCCAAACATTTTTCCTTAGAATATATTGTGGTGGAAGAAATGGAACCCAGAATCTCATCTCATGCATGCTAAGTATAGGCTTTAACATTGAGCTATGCCTCCAACCCCTAAGGTACAGTATTTTAAGTGAGAAACTTGAAATAGGATTTTGAAGTTACTTGTCTTCTTTCAATATGTGCAAGCATGTGCTCATTATACATATCATAGTTTTAAAGGTTTATTATATGTATATGTATATGTAGGCTCGTGTTTTAACCTCAGTACTGGGGAGGCAGAGCAAAGCAGATCTTTGTGAGTCTGAGGAACTTGAACTACACAGTGAATTCCAGGCCAGATTAGGTTACATGGCAACTTTCTTTCTCTCTTACACACACACACACACACACACACACACACACACACACACACACACACAGAAAGAAAGATATTTAGATCTGCTTGTCCTGTAGCATACTCCCTAATCTACCTTTATATTTCCAGAAGCTAGGTTTTAAAGTAACATTTGCTTTTTATCTATAATAAATATATTCTTTCTTTATTATAGAAAATTTGAAAAATTAAAAGGGAGAAAGAAATTTACTCATTTCCACAGAAATATTTTGTTGGTTTATTTCAGAATCTAAGAAGTAAATATTTTGCCAGCATCCTTTTATTAAAAATTTTAAAATTATATATATTTATGTGTGTCTTTGTTGGGGGGGATAATTGCACATGATTGTGTGTGTCTGCAGAAGAGGGCATCAGATCTACTGGAGTTATAGTCACGGGTGGTTATAAGCTTCTTTTTTTTAGTTTTTTTTTTATTTGTTTCTCATTATGAGTAGTTGTGAGCCACCATGTGGTTGCTGGGATTTGAACTCAGGATCTCTGGAAGAGCAGTCAGTGCTCTTAACCGCTGAGCCATCTCTCCAGCCCTATAAGCTTCTTGATATAGGTAGTGGAAACCAAATTAGGCTCCTCTACAAGAACAATAAGTTCTCTTAACTGCTGAGTAACCTCTCTAGTCCCTAGGTCAATATTTTGATTACTTGGAATGGAGACTTTGTCCTCCATCAAAGTAAAAAATATTTCTCAAAAATCAATTGTTGAGTTGCACACTATATTTAAAATGGCCACAAATTCTGTGGAAATCTGTCTTCCTTTCACATGAATCTGAAATGAACTTGTGGCTTGTTTTGACCAGTGAAATGTGGTTAAAATGCTCTTGTGAGATATGTGATCCCAGTCCCTTAGATAATTACAGAAGCTTCATTCTTCTTCCTTTTGAAGTCCAACTGTTTTGCTAGGAAGAAGTCTTGAACTATTGAATATCTTATGAGAAAGAACTATTGCTTTCTTATGAAAAGAGGCTGAGGAGAGGCCACCTTTTACAGATGACATCTCCACTTCAGGCTGAGGATCCAGAAATGAAGCTTGAGTTACTTTAAAAAAAATTGTAACCAAACACTTGACAGAAACCACTTAAAGAAGGAAATATTTATTTCTCAAGAAGGAAATATTTTCTCAAACTGTGAGCCACTTGGTCTCATGATTGAGCTTGTGATGCAGACATAATGCAGAAGCAGAGCTGTTTATCTCATGAAAGATAGAGGAGGGAGATGGCATTAGAGATATAGATAGATGGATAGGTAGATAGATAGATAGATAGATAGATAGATAGATAGATAGATAGATAGATAGATAGATAGATAGACAGACAGATAGATAGATAGATAGATAGACAGACAGACAGACAGACAGACAGACAGACAGACAGACAGACAGACAGATAGGCAGGTAGAAGGAACTCTTGGCATTACACATAAAGACATACTCTCAACAACCTCTTTCTTCCAGGTAGACCCTATCTCATAAACTTTCCAGAATCTCTCCAAGTAACACTACCATCTGGGGATTAGCTCCAATTTTCCAAAAAGGGAAATAAAATTGCTCTAGTCATTGTCTATGCTACTTAAAAAAAAAACAGCAAAAGGTTGATATGTGTGTGTGTGTGTGTGTGTGTGTGTGTGTGTTTCCATTACAGCTAATGTAAAGGCTGTATATTCCAGAGTAAGTGCTTACAACTGTCATAGATTAACCCAAATACAGTTAATGATATGATGTGGTCAGACTGACAATCAACACTTCTTCTAACACTCATTTTATAAACCAAGGCCATCAATCTTTTCATTGCTTAAGTCAGAACCAGAAGACTCAGTCAATCCCCAACTGATCAATGACTTCCACTAGTCAGTCTCTTGTCTACATATATTATCATTAATATGACTCTTATTATTTCCTTCTGAATTACAAAACATGACATCATAGCTGGCATAGTAGACTACAGAGATGGCAACAAATAACTGTAGTCCTAAGAGGTGGAAAATTTCTCTTTAGGTTTTATTTCAGGCTGGTCTTGAGAGTTGTTTCGTAATGCAAACAATATTGTGTGAGTTCCAAGTGTGAACCTCATGAGCCTTTGTGTTTCTCCAGCACTGTTCCAAGCACTGCTACCTGCAGGAGGGTGAGAGATTATGTGGGCCAGAGATGAGTTATTCCATCTGAACCATGTTACAGTGGCCTGTCCCTAGGTGACCTGGCCATTGACAACAAATACATGAACAATCCCAGTCAAGTTCAGCTAAGGTTGACATAGACCAGTACAATTCCTCAGTTGAACTCAATTTAGATTGCCAAACCATAGCATTCTGAAACAAGTATGAGTGTTCCCCAAGTCACTAGGTTTAGGGGGCAGTTCCTGCCACAGCAGAAGCCAGTAGCTATATAGTAGGTATTCTGGCTGTTTTGAATTGGGATCTATTTCATTTTGCTATTCTCGGTGACATCACAGTGGCCTTTCTAAAGCACAACCCAAACACAATACCCAAGACAGCTCCACTCTTATGGCTTTGTTAGTTACAATCTACCTAGCCACTGTCTCTATATTTTAGTTTAGATCTTAGACGTCATTGAAATAATATGTATTAAAGTATTGGTTCTGACCGAGTGGTGGTGGCACATGCCTTTAATCCTAGCACTTGCAGAGGCAGATGGGTCTCTGAGTTCCAGGCCAGCCTGTTCTACGGTGCTACACAGAGAAACCCTGTCTTGAAAAATCAGGGGCGGGACAGGGATCAGTTCTGAGCCCCTGGTGTTAGTGGGAAGTGGGGGAACCCTCAAGAACTGAGGCTTAGTGGATGGGCCATTGGGGCAGAATCCTTGGAAGGGATTGTGAGACTCTGGTTCTTCTTTTACATCCCACATCCTTAACTGCTTTGCTTTACAAGATACCCGGCATGAGGCAGTGCTTTGCCATAGTCCCCAAAGCAATAGATTCATGGACTAAAACCTTCAAAATTGTGAGCCCAAATACATCTTTTCATAAGTTGTTTATCGCAGGTGTTTGTTACAATAATGGACAGCTGGACAACAACAACAACAACAAAAAGCTCAGATAAAAGGAAGTACCACCCCTGACACTGTTGGAGGTGAAATTCAATGGAGCCAAGACAAAAAAGCATTTTTCTAGTGACATCTGAAGAATTTATTTTGATGGAAAGAAACTAGAAGTTGACATTTGAGCTGAGCATGGTGGTATACACCTTCAATCCCAACACTTGAGAGACAGAGACAGAAAGACAGAGAGACAGGAGGCAGAGACACAGAGGCAGAGGCAGAGGCAGAGGCAGAGGCAGAGGCAGAGGTAGAGATATCTCTTTGAGTTTGACACCAGCTAGATAACACAGGGTAAATTTTCGGACAGTCAGTGCTACCCAGAGAAACCCTGCCTTAAAAAAAAACAACTAGGTTAACTTTTGAATCACAAGAGTATATTATTTATTGTCTGTTATGAATAAAGTCATACTTCCGTTCAATATTAATTAACCACTTTGCAATATGAGCTCAGAAACTTCTTGACTAAATTCTGTTCAGTTTCTACCTGCCAGTAGCAGCTTGAGGGAGGAAAGATATATTTATTTAGTTATTTAAAAAGATATTTATTTATTTATTTATTTATTTATTCATTCAATCATTCAATCATTCATTCATTGTACACTGTACAGTGTACATTGTACACTGTAGCTCTCTTCAGACACACCTGAAGAAGGCATTGGATCCCATTAAGGATGGTTGTGAGCCACCATGTGGTTGCTGGGATTTGAACTCAGGACCTCTGGAAGAGCAGTCAGTGCTCTTAACTGCTGAGYCATCTCTCCAGCCTGGAAAGATTTATTTTTGTCTCATGGTTTCATGGAACTTCAGTCCATTGTGGTGGAGATCCAGTGGTGGCAGACAGGAATAGCTTGGTCTATGGTGGGTGGAACATAAGGTTGATGGTCATATTGTGTTAGCCAACCAGGAAACAGAGAGCTAAGTGGAAACTGGAGGTGAACATAGCCTTCGATGTGCCCAATGACCTACCTCCACCATCTAGGTCCAAGGTGCCTAGTGTTTCACAACCTCCATCATAACTAGCTGGGGACATTTCTCATTCAAGCAATAGCAAGGCCCCCTTGCCACCTGTGGCAGTTGTGAGAGCAGGCCCTGTGGTCATGAGAGTGGATGAGCTGGCCCTGTCCCTTGCCTGCTACAGCACATGGGAGAGCAGGCACCTCGATTGAGCAGCATAATAGAGCTGGCCCAGGTGGCAAGGGTATGGTTGAGTCAGCCCTCAGGGGTGTGAGCATATATAAACTGCCCCCCAACTCATGTGCTCTGCCCCTTGCCACTGGAGGCAGTGGGAGATCTGACCCTGGGGTCACGAGAGCAAGTACACTGGCCCTGCTCCTCACCAGCTAAGTACTCGGGGAGAGGGAGCCTTGCATCTGGCCTGGGAGGCCTGGTTCTGATGGCAAAGGCACAGGAGCCAGCCCCAAGGGTGTGAGAGCGGGAGAGCTGGCCCAGCCCCTCACAGGCTGTAACACTCAGGAGAGTGGGACCAGTGCCTTGACTGGGTAGCACAGTGGAGCTGCCTCTGAAGGCTTGGGTGTGGATGAGTCTGCTCCAAGGGCATGCAAAAGCAGGAAAGCTAACCGATGGCAGCAGTGGGAGAGAAGCCAGAGCAATGCTGGAGGACTTGCCTTGGTGGTAAGGATAAGAGCCTGAAAGCTGACCAGACCAGCTACCACCCAGGCTCAGATCCAGGGCTCTGATTTGGCCCACTCCAAAGTCTGTATCATCTGCTTATGGCTGGGATGTGTGAAAGGGCCAGTCTTGCTGACTCTAAGTTGCAGGATCTCCCTGACACAGGGCAACAACAGGATAACCGGGAGTAGTTCTGATGATGATCCAATATTGATGGTATTCCTGAAGCTACAGATATTGAACCAGAACAATGACTCATTAAAATTAGCATTTGCATTTGCAAGTGTGTGAACAGAGGGATATACTGTATGACACACTACACCTTCTATGATGAGATGTTTTTCTATGCGTGTGTGTGTGTGTGTGTGTGTGTGTGTGTGTGTGTGTGTGTGTGTGTGTGTTTTATTTTGGGAAGGCAGGTTGCAAGAGCAGAGGGCAGATATGAGGGGACAGGGAGATAAGTGGGACTGGGGTAAATGATGTAAAACTTACAAAGAATCAGTAAAACGTTTTAAAAAAAAGAATAAAAACAATTCTTTCTCTTGTAGTAGTTTAGGCCAAAAGCAAGCCAAAATGGAATGTTCTACCTCTCTACCCATGGCTTCTGTCTGTCTTATTGTCTGCAGTCCGTGTTCTGTCTGTTAATGTGTACCTGATGTCTGTTCCTAGCAAAGAGCTTCGTTCTATATTTATTGAACAGCACAGACAACATAGTATTGGAAAAGAATGAAACATCCTTTGTTGAAGAGATCCTTAACTGAATTTTACTATGGAAAAGTTTCATTGACCCCCAACCTATATCTGCATTTTTGTTTATTTGTTTTGTTGTTTCCAATATTTGCAAGGTGGATACTTGCTTTGTTTAAGGTTACTTTCAATCTGTTGGTTGTTTTCAGAAAATGATTATAGGCTGGGCGTGGTGGTACATGCCTTTAATCCCAGCACTGGGGTTAGGGGGTGGGGTGCGGCAAAGTCAGGCGGATCTCTGTAAATTTGAGGCCAGCCTAGTTTACAAAGTTCCAGGACAGCCAGGGCTGTTGCATAGGTGTAAAGTCCAAGAGATAGGGGCAAAAGAGAGGGGGCTAAAAGAGGAACACACAGAGAGAACCAAGAGAGCACATGGCCAGGTTGTCTAGGAATGAAAAGGTGGGGGAAGGGAAGCCCATGAGCTGGGGAAGCTTAGGGTAGGGGGTGGGGTGGGAAGAGCTGAGAGATGCCACCGGTACTGAGTGAGCCTGGCGGCCCGCAAGTGCTTTGCTATGTTAATAGGCACCACAGCCAGCCAGTTTTTCTGAGTGATGAGGAATGGCTCTTTTGGTAGAGGGAAATGGGCACCGGAATCTGAGGAAGTGGAGTTTCCTTTAGACCTGACAATTATCCTGACACAAACATACATTATTCTGGGTCAGGGGCATGGAAAAGTTCATGGTTTAAGATTAGAGCTATGCATTTGCCTTAGGTTGTAAAAGCTGATTTATGGGAAGTCAAAGGAGGAGTAAGGTTACTCACATTGTTTTCTTACAAGCAAGTTAAACTGAAACAGGCTGAGCGCATGGCAGGAAACCGGGGTTGAGTACCTAGTTTTAAATGGGCTCTCCAAGAATATTTCTAACTTGGCTTCAAGGTCTGGCAACAGTTGATGTATTTTTCAGAAAAAGGTTGTTCCCGGAGCGTGAGAAAATACAGACTGGAGGGTCACAAGAAGCTAGAGAGTGCATGTCCCCTAATTGTATTTGTGTGGAAATAGTAATACAAATAATGATAACTGTTAGCATTCTGTCTAAGCTCTACCCCACAGTTACCTGCAACAGCCAAGTAGGCCTGGCTCACTATAAAAGGGACTGCTTGCCCCTCCTCCCTCTCCTATTCCTGTTTCCTGCTTACTTCTCTCTTGCCCTCTTGACCTCTTCTCTCCCCCTTCCCTTCCCCCCTCTCTCCATATGGTCATGGCCGGCCTCCACTTCTCTACTCTCTCCTTCTCTCTGCTTTTCTCTGTCTCTACTACCCTCTTAACTCCCATCCTCTGCCCTGAATAAACTCTATTCTATTCCATACCATGGTGTGGCTGGTCCCTCAGGGGGAAGGGATGGATGCCTTGGCATGGGCCCACAGAGGCACCCCCTTCCCCCACACCTCACCACACCCCCATAGAACATATTCTATCGCTTTATCTTTTTATAATCACAACAATAACAGTATCAATAGTATAATAAATAAGTGTGCTAGCTAAGCAAAAGATGCTTATAGAATGCTTTTGGCTAATTTGTGACCTCTTAGGTATGCTGATAGAAATCTGTACTTGATATATCCACCAGATTGACCAAATACGTGGCTGTGACACATATTATAGAACGATTGTAAGCCGTAGATATGTCCATTTCACCTGGAAGAAGAATACGTGCCTAGCTTATACTATCTTAAATAAACTGATAAATGATGGATCATCTAAAGAGTTATGTTGCTTTATCTGTTACAAGTAAGCTTGGCTGTAAACGGTAACATCACTGCAGCTGATAAAGAATTTTTTTTCCCATTTCTCTCACGTAAAGGAGAAATCTAGAGATGTGCTTTGCAAGCACTATAGCACTATCAGGCTCTCACTGGTGACCTATTTCTTACACTTTCACCTTATGATCTTTAGTTAATGACTAGTTTATGGTCCAGATTGGTTGGTGGTACCCCAGACCTCACATCTGTTTCCGCCTCCCCTCCCCCGGCATTCCCCCTCCCCCGGGGCTGGAAGAAAAGAACAAAAGAGGAGAGAATGAATAAAAATGTTCTTATTAGCGAAGGAAGGTGTTACCTGGAAGTTTCACTCAATTCCCCACTCACATTCCTACGAACACGGCTTTAAAACATGGTGACACACTATTGAAAGGGAGACAGAAAAATGTAGACTGTTGTTTGCTTTTGTTGTTTTTTTAAGGTTTATTTTATTTTTATTTGTATGTGTATATGTCTTTGTAACAATATGCCRTGTGTGTGTGCGCGCGCGCATACCCTCCAAGGCTAGTTAGAGTTATAGGTAGTTGAGTTGTGAGCTGCCCATGTAGGTGTTGGTCTTCTGGAAGGGCAAAGAGAACACTTAACCACTGAGGCATCTCTTTAGGCCATTTATTTGTTATTTGTGTTTGCTAGGCACCTTAACTATGTTTTAGTTACTAAGGAAGAAAGAAATAGAAGATGTTGAAGATGTTAATTGTCTCTGCCTCAGTTGCACATAAGCTGTGAGGCTCTTATTAAAGTCACTACTACCGTAATGAATTTTGAGACCAAAGCAGGAAGGAGCAAAATACCTTGCAAATAATGGAAGACCAAAACAGGAAAAATACTTTACGCAGTTAAGGGTTCTATTTGCAGTAAAGACAGTTAAGAATAAGTTCCTATTTGTCCTGCGTTATATCCTAGTTAAAGAATAAGTTCCTGTTTGTCCCGTGTTAAGTCTTTGTAAGTTAAAATTTCTACTTGTAATTAAGAATAAGTTCCTGTTTCTTAGATCTGATGTAAATTGCAAAACATGTTTTTCAACCTGCAGTAAACTTGTTACTCCATTCACATGATGTCTAGCCTTACCCTTCTTCCTTCCCTTTCATTGTCTCTTTTTAAAAAGATAAAGCAGCCAACTCTCTTGCCCCTGTAAACAGTTTTATCTCTCCTATAAAAGGGGCTTCAAGAGGCCAGTGGGATTGTTCTCTCAAATTCTGATTTAGGGAGAGACAGCTGGCTGCCCAGATCTGGATGCACCCCAAAATACACCTTACTTTAATTGGCCAATTGTGGATTTGGTCTTTTCTCTTCATGGTTCACAGGTTTAACATTTGTAGGAAGTTAGTGTTAATGTTGCACAAAAATGACTTACATTAGGCTGGTGTTAGTTTTTTCCCCCAAGAGAAGTGAAAACTTTTTACTGAGGTGAAATTCATGTAACATAAAATTCACCATTGAAAGTGTATAATTTAGTGGTAACAATTATCTCTATCTGATGGTTTAATGTTGTTCCCGGGTTTCGGCACCATATGATGGGTTATAAATGGGGAGAGAAGAAAGGGGATTAGAGAGTGTGGCACAGTGGCGTGGGGGAAGGGGGATGCCTAGGCGGGCCCAGGCCCAGGCACCTCTTCCCCCTGAGGGACCACACA
>BDUI01000780.1:140564-151103 GCA_002335545.1 Apodemus speciosus
ATCCACCTGCCTCTGCCTCCCAAGTGCTGGGATTAAAGGTGTGTGCCACCAGTGCCCAGTAAGCTTTGCTTCTTGAAGTTTGTTCAGTAGAGGCCTGACATCGTTTTAAGATCCATGAAGGCACAGTTAATGGTGAGAATTGCATATTGTTATATATATTTTTTGTGTGATATTTGCTAATACCTAGAAGAAAGTTGTACCTACCCTTCCCTTTTTTCTAGCAATTTCCCTCCTTGTACTCTGTCCTCCAGAAATTTGTGTTAATAATATTACATTGTATGTTTGTTGAAGAAAAAAAAATGCTCACCAAGAGTGGACTAGTTAAATGATGCCGCATTCCAATTAGAGAATATTATACAACCAGTGAAAAGAGATGTTTGAGATCGTCTTATAAGGCAACTGGTCACGTAATAATGTGGTGGGAGAAGATAAGGTATAAGAATATTATTTGTAACATTGTGTTTGAGATATCAATACTTATATAATATATACACATAAACATTATGTATAATGAGTGAGATATTTTTAGGAATACATATTGGTTGTGAACCTGGCCACGTCTCTACCCTGAAAACATATATTCTAGCTTAAATGTTAACTTTTTTGCCAGGCCTGGTAGTGCAGGTTCTTAGTTTCAAACACTTAGAAGGCTGGTATAAGAGAATTTTAAGTTCAAGGACTGCCTAGGCTATAGAGTGAGTTCAAGGCCAGATTGGGAAGCTTAATACAGCTCTGTCTCAAGATACAAAAGCTAAAAGCRCTGGGAATATAGCGTAGTGGTAAAGGCCCTGCCTCCCATGGGGAAAAACCTTGGTCAAAACAAAAAGTTAGCCTTTTAGAAATGAGTTATCATTAGAAAATTGCTATTTGTATGTAATGATAACTGATTTGGACGAGCATTTTCAGTAAATTTCAGTCATAGATGAAAGTCAGTTGTGTACCCATCTGCAAAGCGTAGCTTCAAGCCTGCGATCACACAGACAGTCCTGGTTGAACTCAGAGGGTCAGAGAACAGAAAGACATGAGTGTGGGACAGGGACTTAGAAGGTGCATGGTAGGGTGTTCAGGGCAGGAGTGAGATAAAAGAGAGTGGGGGGTAACAGTAATGAGAGTGCAATGTGTGTGTGTTTGTGTGTGTGTGTGTGTGTGTGTATTTGTATGAGATTGCTGAAGAACAAATTTCATAAGAGATTAAAAAATAATGAAGTGAAAAAAAAACCAAAAACCTCCTCAAAGAAGATAACAACAAAAATAAATCCATAAGAGTAGTGTTAAATGGAGTTAGAGTTGACTGCACAGGCTAATTACTAGCCTGGCGTCTCCTCTGCATTGTAGTTGACTGTGAAGTGAGCAACGCTTTGACATGATGGAGTATTCATTCCTGCATTTTTTGACTACTTGAAAGCACTTGGAGTTCTTCATTACATGTGCCAGGAGCTGGGGTGACTGATTGGATAGGCACAAATCGCTAGTGAAGACCAGGAGAATATGGCAAGGAGAAGCTGAAGTATGTTTCCACACTTCGTGAATTAACTGCCTTCTGAGTAACTACATCTAGAGTTTCTTTCTTTGTTAACATTCATTCATTCATTCATTCATTCATTCATTCTACATCCCCTTGGTAGTCCCACTCCCTCCTCTCCTCCCAGTGCCATCCACACATCTCCCTCCCCTCATTATCCTCTCCTCCTCTTCTCAGAGAAGGGGAGATCCCCACGGGTGCCAACCCACTCTGGCTCATCAAGTTGCAGCAGGACTAAGTGTATCCTTTTCCACTGAGGCCAGACAAGACAGGCCAGTTAGGGGAAGGGGATCCCAAGGCAGGCGACAGAGTCAGAGACAGCCCCTACTACAATTGTTCAGGAACGCACAGGAAGACCAAGCTGCACATCTGCTACAAATGTGTAGGGGTTCCAGGTCCACTGCCTGCCTGCTGCTTGGTTCAGTCTCTGTGAGCCCCATGGGCCCAGGGCAGTTGCCTCTGTAGGTCTTCTTGTGGTGTCCTTGAGCCCTCTGGCTTCTTCAAGCCTTTTCCCCACTCTTCCACAAGACTTGCTGAGCTCCGTCCAAGGTTTGGCTGTGGGTCTCTGCAACTGTTTTGATCAGCTGCTGGGTGGAGTCTCTCAGAGGACAGTTCTATGTTAGGCTCCTGTAAAACAAGCATGGCAGAGTATCATTAATAGTGGCGGGACTTGGCTCTCTCCCATGGGATGGGCCTCAAGTTGGGCCAGTCATTGGTTGGCCATTCCCTCAGTCTCTGCTCCATCTTTATCCCTGCACATTTTGTAGGCAGAACACATTTTGGGTTGAAGGTTTTGGGAATGAGTGGGTGGTCCCCTCCCTCCTTGGGAAGTCCCCACCTGCCTACAGGATACAGCCACAGCCACAGCCACTTCAGGCTCCGTATCTTCAGCTGCTCGGGGTCTCAGCTAGCGTCACCTCCATAGACTCCCAGGACCCTTCCCTGTCCCCAGTCCCAGAGATGCCTCCCCACCGGTTTCCATTCTCTCTCCCAGCCCTCTCCTGCCCCTCCCTATACCTGATTCCTATCCCCATTCCCCTCCCCACCTTCTCTTCCATCCAGTTCCCTTCCCTCCCTCCCTCCACCTCTATTGTCTATTTTATATCCCCTTCCGAGTGAGATTCAATCATCCTCCCTTGGGCCCTCCCTGTTACTTAAGCTTCTTTGGGTCCGTGGTGGAGTTTATTTCTTAATGGAGTGAAGACAGTATAAATGAATTAAGGTCTCGTGCCCATCCAAATGTGAAATCTATAGCTTTTAATAAAATCACTGATATACTAATATAGTAATTTGTTGTGTGCTTGATTTCTTTCCTTCTTTTTTTTTAAATCCTTAGTGCTAGTGAAGTCATGGCTGTTAGAAGACAATRCACAGCTACTAATTTCTTTTAGAAGGATATCATCACAGCACGAGATTCTAGCTCTAGATCCGTGCTTCTCACCCTTCCTAATGCCGTAACCCTGTAGCACAGTACCTCATGTCATGCTGACYAGAACCATAAAATTAATTTTGTTGCTATTTCATAACTGTAATTTTGCTAGTGTCATGAATTATAATGTAAATATTTTTGGAGATGGGGTTTGCCAAGGTCTCTCGACCCACAGGTTGAGAACTGCTGTTGTAGCTGATACTATATGGATAGTTTTTACTTTAAAAATATTCTTTTTTTTAGTAAAGAACTATATGATTTCAAAAATCAATCTGAGCTCAATCCAGGATTAGACTTCTCTTTTTCGGTTTATAGGAAATAAAGGAGCTAGAGAAGTTATAACATGATATGAGAAAATGAAAAAATAATCAGACAAATTGAGAATGCAAGTCATCCTTACATTCTCATCTCTTTACGAAGTCAATGGTAAGGGAAATGACAGGGTAGGGGTTCTACATTAGGGAGACTAAAGAAAACTAGATGCCTGTGTCACAGGAAACTTGATTAACTCCTGGTCCATTATAAATGTTTGTTTTGGGAGCAGTTAGTGTTATGTGATTATGGGCTTACATAGATGATATCATATTAGAAAATTATCACTTTTCATAGGACAATTGGAGTAATGTTGAGGAACATACTTATTCTCTTAAGATGTAGGCTAAATTGTTTAGAGGTGAAGTGGTCTGAATCCTAATATATTCAACTTGTTGTAAAACTTCAGTCAAAAACCAAACAGCATATGTATGTATATATAGATACAAAAAACAAAAGTAAATATGCCAATATACTGGCAATTGTTAAATGCAGGTTGTGATGGTTTGAGTATGCCTAGCCAGGAAGTGGCACTATTAAAAGGTGTGACCTTGTTGGAGTGGGTGTGTCACTATGGGTGTGTGTTTTAACCCTCTCATCCTAGCTGCCTGGAAGTCAGTATCTTGCTTGCAGTCTTCAGATGAAGATGTAGAACTCTCAGCTCCTCCTGTACCATGCCTGCCTGGACACTGCCATGCTCCCACCATGATGATAATGGACTGAACCTCTGAACCTGTAAGCCAGCCCCAACTAAATGTGGTCCTTATAAGAGTTGCTTTGGTCATGGTGTCTGTTCACAGCAGTAAAACCCTAACTAAGACATAGGTGGAGGGTGAAATAGTGTGTGGTATATTGCTTAAAATTTTCTGTATGTTTTGAATTTTTAAAAAGTAAAATATGTTGAGAAAGGGGTTGGGATATAACTCAGTGGGTAGAATGCTTGCCTAGCTGCATGAATCTTTGGGTTTGATTCTAATCACTGTATAAACCAGACGTGTACATGTCCGATATCCCAGCATTCAGGAAGCTGGAGGAGAAGCAGTTCAAGGTCATCCTCAAAAACCCAAGGAGTTCAGAGCAGCCTGGGCTATATGAAACTGTCTCAATAAAATTGAGAGAGTGTAGGCCCCCTGGTAACCTGGTAACTGTTAACCTCCCTGAAAACTAGATTGAGCTGCACATGTGGCGGTTGTAATTCTAGCTGAGGTTTTTGACACTAACTCTGACATTAGTTAACATGAGATGTTGGACCCAACTGACTTGAGAATCAGTTAGTTCTTTTAACTTCACTTTCTGTTTGATTCTAAATTCATGTATCTTTAAAAGAATGTCTGTGTTCTTCCAGGTGCGGTAGTGTATACTTACAGTCTCAGCACTTGGAAGATGGAGGCAGGGGGAAGAGTTGAAGGTCTTCCCTAGCTACATAGCAAGTTAGAAGCCAGCTTGGACTACATTTTTTTGAGACCTTGTCTCAAAAACAAACACCTAACCAACTGTCTTAGAGTTTTACTGTTGCGAACAGACATTATGACCAAGGCAAGTCTTATACAGACACCATTTAATTGGGGCTGGCTTAGAAGTTCAAGGCGGGAACATGGCAACATCCAGGCAGCATGGTGCAGGTGGAGCTGAGAGTTCTACATCTTCATCTGAAGGCTGCTAGTGGAAGACTGACTTCTAGGCAGCTAGGATGAGGGAGGGTCTTAAAGCCCACACCCACAGTGACACACCTACTCCAACAGGGCCACACCCTCTAATGTTCCACTCCCTGGGCTGACCATATACAAACCATCCAAAAACCCAACAAAAATGGGCCTGGACAGATGGCTTAATTGGTAGTGTCTGTCAAATAAGTATGAGGACTTGCGTTTGGATCCCCAGAACACATGGTGGTAATTGTCTGCGACCCTAGTACTGGGGTTGGGGTGAGGCTGGCACGTGTCCAGAGATCAGTGGGTAACCAGTTTAACCCAGTCAAGCTAGGGTGGTGGAAAGCAGTAGAGAAAGACAGCAGGCATGACTCTCTCTCTCTCTCTCTCTCTCTCTCTCTCTCTCTCTCTCTCTCACACACACACACACACACACACACACACACGCACACACACACACATCCACATCAAGCTAGGGTGGTGGAAAGCAGTAGAGAAAGGCAGCAGGCATGACTCTCTGACACACACACACACAAACACACAGACACACATGCACACTTGCACATACAGAAGCATAGAAAGCATGTTAGAGTAAAAACCAATGAAAAATTGCCTGTGCTCTGCTTACAAGAGAATATATGTATGCAGAGCTTCTCCTTTGATTAAAGATGCTGCTTGGCTTTAAGTTAGAATGAGTATTTGTGTTGGGGTGATGATGTTCATTGTAAAAACCAACCAACTAACCAAACCCACATTTTCATGATCAGCATAAAAGAAGTTCATTTTCACTCAGTAATGGGCCAGAGGAAGGAGAGACTGGCTTGTCATGCTGTTATTCAGGGATCTGCCATCTTGTACCTTTGATGTACTCTCCATTTGTTTCTGTCTCCCCGTATCCTCCACTGCTGTGCGACTACTCGCACTGTTCTATAGTTTTAGCCTTTTCACAATATTTAGACTCATACAATATGTAAACTTTACAGGTTGACTCCTTTTACCTATCAATATGCACTTCTTCTACCTTTTTTTTTTTTCATTTTGGTTTTTTGAGACAGGGTTTCTCTGTGTAGCCCTGGCTGTCCTGGAACTCACTCTGTAGACCAGGCTGGCCTYGAACTCAGAAATCCACCTGCCTCTGCCTCCCAAGTGCTGGGATTACAGGCATGCGCCACCACCGCCCGGCTGGTTTTCAATTTTCTTGACTTTAGGCCTCACTGTCAGAAAGGTGAGCTGCAGAGTGGGTGGGACCTGTTGTACTCTCATGCCTCTTCCTGATAATTGTGGTAGGCTTATCAGAATCTCTTGGGGGAGCTTTTACAAGATCTACTAAATTGTAAGCTGTGCGTAAGTGAAGATACCTGTCTTGTTTGCTGCTGTTTCTCCAACTCTTAGAACAGAACCTGACATATTGAAGGTGCTCTGGAAACATCTAATCATTGTAGTCTATGGCAAACCACTACACTGTAACAGTATTTAGCATTAAATGCCTTTGGTCTGAGTTCTTCTGCTTCAGATTCATACCAACAGGGACATTTTAAAGACATTCATGTGCAAAAATATCTACATGAATGGGAACAGACGGTTTAGGACAATGAAAGGACAGGTGACATAAGTATGTGTGTTTCTAGAAAATGGTGTGTTTGGTTGATAAAGCACATGGTAGTTTTGGTTTTGAAAGCCAGGGATGAACACTGCTTTGTACATGCTGCTGCTGGGTTATACCCCTAGCCTTTGATTCTTTTTTTTTTTTTTTCTCTGAGACAATCTCACTATGTAGTCAAGAGGAGTTTTGAACTTGTAATCCTCCTTACTCAACCTCCTTAGTGCTTGCATTGCAAGTGTCTGCTTATTTTAAAACTTTTATAAACTATGTCTTAAAATTACTTTCACCATTTGACTTTACCATTTAGCAACATTCATAATGTGTACAAAGTCAGGTGGCCATCACCACTATTTTGAAAAAAAAAATCATCAACATCCCGAACAAAACCTCTGTATCCTTTAAGTAGTAACTTCCTATATTGTCTTACTCCTTGGTCCACATCTAATCTACTATTGTCCCCACGAAGTTGTTTATTTTAGTTATTTCATTTAAGTAGATTCCTGTAATATTTGTGTTTAGCTTATTTTACTTAGTGTAAGTTTTTTTTTTTTTCTGGTGGCAGTGGGGATTAAGCTTTGAGCTTTTTGGAACATACTACTGAAGAGTTCTATCACTGAGCTAGCCCACCACTCCTGAGCATAATGCTTTCAAGAGTCCATGTTGTGTAATATAAATGAGCTTCATGCCTTTCTGTAGCCGAATGATAGTCCAATCTACATATACATACCACATTCTATTCCTCAGTTGATGGATCTTTAGACTGTATAACAAATGTTATACTGCTATGAACATTCACATACAAATATCTGTTTGAGTATCTGTTTTCAGTTCTCTTGGAAATATACCAAAGAATAGAATTGCTGGTTCATATGGTATTTCTCTGTTTGATATTTTAAGGACCCACTAAACTGTTTTCATTAGCAGCAACATTATGTTTTAGTCCTACCTACCCCAAGGTACCGTGAACCTTGTACCCCAAGGTACAAGGACTCATATTTCTTCACATCCTCTCCAACACTAGTTATTGGGCTTCTTCTTTTGTGCTTACAGCTCATTTGCATTTTTTAATTTAGAGAAACAGCTATTGAGTTGGTTGTTGTGAGTTGTATGAATTCTTTACATAGTCTCCAAATTAATCATTGGTCAGACATGTGGATTGCCAATATTTATTTCCACTCTATGGGATGCCTTCTCACTTCGTTAATGGAGCCATCTCATATGTAGGGAAAAATTCTACCCTAAAACAACGGTATACAAATACTCTGCTCCAGTCTGAAGGAAAGACCATCTAGAGACTACCCCACCCAGGAATCCATCCCATATACAGTTACAAAACCCAGACACTATTGTGGATGCCCACAAGTGCTGGCTGACTGGAGCTGGATATAGCAGTCACCTAGGAGGCTCTGCTAGTGCATGACAAATACAGAGGGGGACACGCTCAGCCAGTCATTGAACTGAGCACAGAATCCCCAGTGGAGGAGCTAGAGAAAGGACCCAAGGAGCTGAAGGGATTTGCAGCCCCATAGGAGGGACAACAATATGAACCACCCAGTAACCCCAGAGCTCCCAGGGACAAAACCATCAACCAGATAGTACACTTGGAGTTACCCATGGCCCCAGACACATCGGCAGCAGAGGATGATCTTGTTGAACACCAAATGGAGGAGGGTCCCTTGGTCCTGGAAAGACTTGATACTGTAGTGTAGAGGAATACCAGGACAGGGAAGTGGGGGTAGGTTGATTGGGGAAGGGGAGATGGCTTAGGGGATTTTTTTTGGGGGGGGACCAGGAAATGGGACAACATTTGAAGTGTAAATAAAGAATATACCTAATTAAAAAAAAAAACAAATACTCTGCTCTAATCTACTTCTGCTTTTGTTCTTTTATATTATTGTCCCAAACTGTATCATTACATAGTATTTCCATTAACATATATTTATGATGACTTTTAATTTTCCTTTTTAATCATATACAAATGGGGAGTTATAAACCAAAAGCCTTTACAGTTACTTTATTTTTAAAACAGTAGTTTTTATTTCTTCACATAATTTTGAGTTACCCTGTGGTGTCTTTCATTTGAATCTGAGAAATTGCTCATTATTTGTTTATTATTAAGTAGTTAAAGTTCCTTAGTTTTTGTTTACCTGTGAATTTTTTTAACTTTTTCACTTTTGAGGAATAGTTTTACCAGATGCAGATTTTCAGCTTCATAGTTTTTCCCATAGTAAATTCCCATAGCATTTTAAATATGTCATCTCATTATTCATCTTATCTTCAAGGTTTCTGCTAATATTAGTTTTAATCATATTGAGAAGCTCTACTGTGTAACAAATAACTTCTTTTCCTGATTTTAAGGTTGTCTTTAATAAGTTCAGTTACAATGTACTTTGATGTGGGTCTTTTGGATTAGTCCTTCTTGGTGGTTCCTTGTTAAAAATTATTTTATCTTGTCTTTTTATGTGTGTGGTTGTTTTGCCTGCATGTCTGTCTGTGCACCCCATGTGTACAGTGCTCATTGAAGCCAGAAGACTCTCAGGGATAGGAGTTACAGGAAGTTCTGAGCTACTATATGGGTGCTGGGATTTGCACCCAGGTCTTCTGGAAGAACAGCCAGTACTCCTAACTGCTGAGACATTTCTCCAGTCCATGCTTGGAGACGCTTGAGCTTTGTAGAGGTCAAATTCACAAATTTTATCAAATATTGGAATTTTCCAGCCATTATCTCTTCAAATATTATAACCCCTTTTCTCTCCGTCTGGAATTTCCATAATGTGGTTGTCAGTCTACTTTATGTTGTGATACAATTCCATTGGGGTGTTTTGAGGTACTGATGCAGATGCATATGACACTTCTTGGAGTTCTACTGGGAAATGAAAAGCAGACAAAAGAGCTTGAGGAAGGGCTTTAGATTTTAAGCACAACTTACATTTGGTACCTGTTTTAGGCATCTGACTACTACCTGAATAGTAAGTGAAATGGTTAAGAATTCAGACAGTTTCACTCATGGCTGTGACTTATTACAGTGAAAGGAGACACAGACAGAGCAGCAAAGGGAAAAAGCACAACGACTAGATTCTTCGATGTGAGCTTCTCAAGTTCTTTCATAGGAGAGTTTAGAGCAAGTTTGTTACTATAGCCAAACAGAACAAGCTTCATTCTCTGGCAGCACACACATTTGTGTTTCTGCTTAGGTAGGATCCCTCTATCCCTGCAGGGTGGGAGGTCTAATCCAGGATCTTGCACATGCTGTGCAGATGCCCTACCATTGAGCCGTCTCTGAAATTTCTGGCACTCATATGGAAAACAGCTGTTTACTATAAATGGCATTTGTGAAAACAACCTCGCTAGGACAGTATAGTGGAGTTTAATGTTTCAGGCACACAAAACCACCTTGTCTATCAACTAGCAGCGTAGAAAACATTTCACAGACCAGAGTCCCAGGAACTATTGCAAGGATTGCTCATGCAAAGTACTCCTTTTTAGGGGGAGCAACTTCAGGACTGTTGTGTGACCTTCTTTCCTGTAGCCTAAGGTGATGTCAGCTGACTGTTGTTAGATTTCTCTATCTCTGATGCTTTCTTAGTTTTCTACCTACACTCCTTTCACTTGTTACTGTTTTTTAGTTCGTAATTTTATATTGAAAGTGTTCACAACAAAACTTTTACTTTGACATGTAGTTTTAAAATAATAATAATAATAATAATAATAATAATACTTTTATGTCCCAAATGCAGTTTGTCCTCCCTCCTCTTCTCCTTGTCCCTGCCCCGTCTCCTCTTTGCACCCTCGTCTGCTTCTCCATTTCTCTTCAGCAAAGGGCAGCCCCCCACCCCCGGATATCAAGCAAACATGGCATAACAAGTAGCAATAAGACTAAGTATTTCTCTTGGTATTAAGGCTGGACAAGGCAACCCAGAAGGAGGAAAAGGTTCCAAACATACGCAAAAGAGTTAGAGACATTCCAGGCCAGCCTGAACTGCAGAGTGAGTTCCAGGACAGCCAGGACTACACAGAGAAACCC
>BDUI01000780.1:178708-193409 GCA_002335545.1 Apodemus speciosus
ACTGCAGCCTCCTACTTACTTTATGTCTTTTCGTTTTCCTTTTTCCCCTTAAAAACATAATTGGCTGTCTAATTAGCAGTGCCCTTTTCTGCGTGGGTGTGGGGCCATCCACTGGAGCAAGAAAACTGACTCTCTTTCCTAACAGCCGTGAACTGTCGGTAGCTTCGCAGCTAGACGTGGATTTTTGCATGCCACTAAGACAGGCACTTATTATTAGGAAGACTTTCAAAAGCATTTAAACTGTGGCGTTAAAGATGGGATTCTGTGCAAAGTTTCAAACTCATAATCATAGCATGCTTATATGTGGACCGCCTTTGCATTTGTGGGCCTAGTGCCAGTAACGCTATTGTTGGTCCTAGTATCCAGCACCTCACTTACACAACCAAAAACAAGAACCGAAGGCAGTGTTCATCAATATTTTCAGCAAAGTAGACTGTTTGTTTTTAAATATAAACCCTTGGAAAAAGGCAGGGAACCCATCATTGTTCTAATGTGTGTCCAAATGGCAAAAAAGTTGTTTTGCCAGAGGCTCAGGTTGCCTTCACTAACTGCTCTTGCTACAGGGCATAGCCATCTTTTTTTGTTTACTTATGTATTGGCTGTACTTCCATTCTTACATTAAATGCAAGGCCTCTGATTACATAATTCACGATTGTTTCAGTAGTGGTTGTATTGACAGTCTCTGTAGCTGCATTATAGTGTGTGTGTGTGTGTGTGTGTTTGTGAGTGTGTGTGTGTGTGGCATGAGCATGCATGGCACACATGTGCAGCACGGATGCCTTCACTTTAAGAAGCTGTGATCATAATAACCTGAAATGTGCAGCATCTGGAGACAGCTCCACAGGATATTGAATTTTGAAGTGATATTATTTATTTTTTAAAAGCTTAATGGATGGATAAAAACCACTTGCTCCTGTCTTGGGAAGACAGAGAAACCAAAGACTAAGGGGTGTGCCTGTACGCTCTTGGTCTGTGTTTCCACAGTTTTGATATCTATCCAGAGTAATAGGTCCGAGGAGGTGATTATTTGCATCATTGAAGATTTCAGTCCTGCTGGCTGATTAGAGTAGAACATTAGAAAAGCATTGTGTGTATTCTGTGCTATTTTGAAGAGTTATTATCAACATCTCTTTCGAGTAGTTTCATTAAATGATTTAATTTTAGAAGTGGAAAACCTTAGATACTGAAGTGCTTAAATCTAAATGGACCATTCTCTTAAACGCTATTAAGAATAAGAATTATTTCCTAGACATGGATGTAAAGGGGTAAGATATTAGGGATGTAGAAGGAAATATGATCAAAGTATATTACAAGCATGCATCCAGATGTTGTTTCAAGGAATTAGTGTTCTCGTTTGCAGATTCTTAGTCTCATGGATGATAGAGTCTAAAAATGGACTTAGAAGGAAAGATAATTTTATTAGAGTTTGAGAGAAAACAACAAGGCAGGCAAGCTGTAAATCTTAGTAGCTGGTGAGAAGTCAGGAATGGATAAGAGGAAGAGAGAAGGCCATATCTTATAAGGTAGGCTGCACGAAAGCAGTTAGGGCCAGTCATGGAGGTTTGTAAATGCCTGAATGGGGAGAGGGTGATGTTTAGAGAAAGACTGGGAATGTCTAGAGTGTCAAGTCAAACATCCTCAGGGTTGGCTAGTAGCCTAAACAGAGAAAGAGAGAAGAGTTGAAAGGCATCCTTTATGCTTTATTTTTGTTTACAACTTGGAAAACTGAGCAGGCTTAGTAGTGAGAATTTGTAAGCAGCTGTGTGGATGGGGTGGTTTTGAAAGGGGAGGGCAAAATGGGGGGGGGAGAAGAGGAAGGGAAGAAGGGAGGGAAAGAGAAAGATTGTGAACGAGAATGGTTTATTTTATGGGGGTTCAACAAAGTCCTGATACGTCTGTTCTCCTTAAATCTGGTACTTTAAATTGTGATGCTTCTTTCTCTTAAAAACTGATGGGTTGCCAGGGAAACAGAAATGAGGTCCAAAGCTGTTAGCGTGGAACCAGGTCCATCTTCAGTGCCTTCTAAGCCTGCTAATGCCTGTCTAGATCTTTAACAATGTCATCATGAAACCCATTTCTTCGTACAATTAATATGCAGTAATAGAAAACAATTATTTTCTGTAATGTTAGTTAGGTTCCAACATAAATCAAATTATATGTTCAAATCAGACCACAAAGATACTCAACATAGAAAAAGTATATTTGAGCCAATATTAATGTCCTTATGAATATTAGGACAAGAGATGGTCCTTCTGTGGCGATAGTTGGAAATGGTTACTTTAAGTCCTTTGTTCAGTCCTAGAAAGGTTTACCTTGAACACTCACTCATTCATGTACTGATTTATCTTCCCTGGTGTATCATCTCAGAGATGTCCATGGTTTATTTGTAAGATAGGCTCCATTAGCTGGTGTTCCCTCCTTTTCCATGGTAGTTCTTGGAGGGAGATTCTTGAGGGCAATCTTGTTAGATAGAGGAAGGCAGAATATGACAAGTGTTTGTGTGGGGCAGATGGCGGTAGGCAGTGAAAGCAGAGCCCAAGGCTTTGTAGATCATGGATACTATGTTAAAAACCTTGACGTTATTTTTTCATGGATACTGACATGATGCAAAGTAGGACTAGCTTCATTTCTGGCTTGAAGCAGGGTAATGCTAGCACGGAGAAGAAAAACCCTGGGAGAGTGCTGGAGAAGTAGTGTTGGAAGTCCCAGGAAAGGGCAGGATTTGGGGATCATGAGGTGTAGTGCTGCGGTCCTGTCAGTAGCAGGATTGGAGGCACAGCCCCACTCTTCATGTTGAACAGGTTGAGGAGCTCCCTTAGTCTTCCAGAGAGCTCAACCTCAGAGAATACCTAATCCTTGGGCTCAAGGCAGAAAAGAGTTTCGGTATGAGCCAGAATAAAGCAGAGCTGGGATTTATTAGAAATAGAAAGTAAGTCATTATGGGAATGAATAAGGCACACTGAGAACAATATGGGTGTGAGTGTATCAATTTATTAAAAGATATTTTAACAGTGTATCAATTTATTAAAAGATATTTTAACATAGGTTTTAAACACAGGGGTTAGAAGAGAGACCAAGTTATACCTAAGTGTGGGGTATGGGATGCTCTAGGAAGGGACACCCATAAGCCCTAAGTGTCTAAGCATAGGCATATATATGTGTGTATATATATGTATATATATGTAATATATATGTATATGTATATATATATGGTAGCTCTCAAGCTACATTTCAACAGCTTAAGAAACATTATTCTCCTTTTAATAAATGAGATTATAGGATGGTTCTAGAAGATCCTTGGATGGGATTACAATCCAATAAGGAGCCACTAGGGTTGCGTGAGGAGGTCAGAACATGCCCTTTTCCTGTAAAGGGGTGTTTTTGTGAGATTCCTTAAAAAATGACAGGTTTTCAGTTAGGAAAGGAGAAAGTAATTATTGATAACTATGGACCAATTTTTATACAAACTTATATAAAATCATGTATGTATAATTTTTGATTCTCAATTGGTGAGAAGCTTCATTATCCAAATTCCTGGGTGAGAGCTCCTTATCTTTCCATTGTATTCATGATTTCCCACATTCCTACCATCTATTCCTATTCTCTTTTTTAAATTTAATTTTATTTTACTTATTCACTTTACATCCTGTTCACTGCCTCCTTCTGTTCACTCCCTCCCATAATCCTTCCCCCCTCTCCTTCTCCTCTGAGTGGGTACGGGCCCCTGGTTATTCCTCCCCCCACCCTGGCACTTTAAGTCTCTTCTAGGCCAGGCACTTCCTCTCCCACTGAGGCCAGACATGGCAGACCAGCTAGAAGAACATATCCCACAGACAGACAGCTTTTGGGATAGGCCCCATTCCAGTTGTTCAGGAGCCACAGGAAGACCAAACTCTCAAAAAAAAAAAAAAAAACTCAGTAAGTAATTAAAGATTATTTTTGTTTTCAGTATATTAAATCATGATGAAGAAGTTAAAAATAAGACCTTTTTACATCTTTGATTTATAACTATTTTCCTTGTGTCTTAATTTATTATCGATCTTTGTAAACATTCCACAAGTATACCTCATTTAGTGTGTGCATTATTCATATGTATAAATTAGGCATTGATAAATGGCTGTGTTTTGAGAAGCCAAACTTCTCAAAGATCTAACACTTCCCACCTAGTTTCTTACTCTATACCTAACATCTAAGGGTCTACAGATTGTAGCTTGGTTATCATTGTCATAACAGCTAATATCTACATATATGGGAATATGTATCATATTTCTCACCAATTTCCTTTATGAACATAGAAAAATTAATAAAATATTTGCAAATTGAATCCATGTGTATTTGCACTTAGTGCTATGAACTTGCCTCATAGAATTACCTACATTTTGTCCCATAAGTTTGATTGCGTTGTGTTCATTTTCATTCTACTCTAGAAAGTCTGTAATTTCTTTATTTCTCTTTTGAAATATTTTTCATTCAATAGTGTTGTTCAGTTTCCATGAGTTTGTAAGATTTCTGTTTTGATATCCAGCTTTAATCCATGGTTGTCAGATAGGATGCAGGATGTTATTTTGATTTTCTTGTTTCTGTTGAGACTTGCTTTGTGTCTGAGTATGTGGTCAATTTTGGAGACGGTTCCATGTGGTGCTGAGAAGAAACTATAGATTTGTGTTTTGGGAATATCTGTTTTGTCCATTTGATTTGCAACATCAGTTAAGTCAAGCATTTGTCTGTTCAGTTTTGTCTGGATGACCTGTCTATTGGTGAGAGTAAAATATCCCACTATCAGTGTGTAAGGGTCAATATATGATTTAAACTGTGGTAATATTTCCTTTGTGAACTTGGATGCCCTTGTGTTTGGTACATAGATGTTAAGAATTGTGATGTCCTCTTAGTGGATTTTTGCTTTGGTGAGTATGTAGTATTGTAGTATTATGGTGGTTCGAATAAGAATGGCCCCTCATAGGCATGCATATATCTGTATCTCTATCTCTATCTCTATCTCTATCTCTATCTCTATCTCTATCTCTATCTATCTATCTATCTATCTATCTATCTATCTATCTATCTATCTATCTATCTATATGATTAGTCATCAGGGAGTAGCACTACTTGAGAAGGATTAGGAGGAGTGGTCTTGTCACTGGAGCTTGGCTTTGAGGTTTCAGAAACCCAAGCCAGGCTCCCTGTCTCTCTTTATCTGCTGCCAGTGGATCTAGATATAGAACACTCAGGTTCCTCTCCAGCTCTAAGTGTGCCTCTGTGCTGCCATGCTCCCTGACATGATGATAGTGGACTAAACCTCTGAACCTAAAATAGTACCCAAACTTCTCAATGGAGACTCTAAAAGCCAGAAGGTAGTTTGGTATGGATCTGGGGACGAGACTGGGAGATTTTACTTGGAGGAATGGAGAGTAAGGTATAGATTTGTAGTTAGCTTACCTGCTTCACTGACTGAAGTGGCCTGAGGGTCCCCAGGAAATGCCAGTTGGAATGGGGTGGAGGGGCTGAAATAAAGCAATAAGTGGGTAGAAGGAAGTTAGGAGGGGAGGATCTGTATGATCCATTGGAAATGGGACAAGATTGGTCCTATCAGGTCTGCTGCAGGCTAAGACTCCGGGATTGGATTTGGAGGAAAAGAGAGTTAGGTGAAAATCTGCAGTTGGCCTGCCATTCAGGTGGCTGGTATATCCTGAGAGGGGAAGCAAGGAGGAATGGCCAGAATGGAAGAGATCTCAGGTGGCTGTGAGCACAGAAGAACAGATTCTCTCGGGAGACAGATTCAGTGAGCCAGCTCATTTAATGGGAGGAACAAAGGCTATTTAAACCTTCGGGGTGGGTAGGGGCTTTCAGTGTACATCATTGACTGAGCCAGGGTGCTGGGATGCTCATTTGCATAAGGAGGAATTACAGGTGCCACAGGACGTGACCTTATAAGGGAAGAGGAAGTTTAACCTGGCTATCCGGCTACTATGACCTCCTGAGGCAGGGAAGGTAGAGGTGCACCTCTATGTGCACCGCCACATGCAGACCTGAGGTTGGGGGTAGTGATTCTACTCCTGCTGCTCTTAAGATGAGATTTCTGGATTTTGGTGGCTGGTTCTCCCCAGGACCATGGCTCCCCTGCCCCACATTAGCTTATCTGCTTCCTTGTCTGAAGTGTGGCACTTTTTATTTCTAACACACATTGTGATCTATCTTGGTTTTGTATCTGGCCACATACTAGAAGTATGTTCTGAGAGACCAGGGATTTCTTTTTCTTATTTTTAGATTTATTTATTTATTTTATGTATGTATATGAGTACACTGCTGATGTCTTCAGACACAGCAGAAGAGGGCATTGGATCCCATTATAGATGGTTGTAAGCCACCATGTGGTTGCTGGGAATTGAACTCAGGACCTCTGGAAGAGCAGTCGGTGCTTTTAACCTCTGAGCCATCTCTCCAATCCAAGGTCAGGAATTTCTATATGTTTTCCTTACTGATATATGTATCCAAACACTGGAACAGTGTCTGTGGCATAGAAGGATCTTAAAACATTTGTTGAATGAATGTATTTTGTGTAATTCTGGAGTCATTGGCAGAACAGATAATGGTGGAGATGGAGGTCTTTGTCGCAAAAGTAGGAAATAAGATTTATGTAGGGGCTTCAGTTTGGCCAGATTATATCTGCTAGCTTGCTTTGGGAGAAACTTGGTGCTTCAACACAGTAGGCGCATGTAGTATTTACAAAGGTGAGTTAAATTTTAGCCACAATTACTTGCCATCTGAACATCTGCAACTAGGAGAAAGAATGGAAATGGAAGTATGCGAAATTAAATCTTAACTCTCTAGTTTGCCAGCCCTGTGATTTTATGCAGCTTTTTTACTCTGGAAATACCCAGCTTTCTTAACTAGAATGTTGTGGTAGTAATTCCTACATCATGAAGTTATCGTGAGACTTGAGGGATGCTATTATAAGTAGAGCCCATAGTACAAAGTGAGTATTCAATATACTGTTCTAGCTGATTTGAAACAGTACCAAAATGTACTGATTTTGTTTCGAGGTAAATTGCTTAGAGTAATAGAAAGAAGCATGAAACATCGAGGGTAGTGTATTGATTGCGGTAAGCTATTGTAGGTAGGATTTAAATTTTTTTAGACAAAATTTCTCTGTGTAGCCCTGTCTGTCCTGGAATTCACTCTGGTGCCCAGGCTGGCTTCAAACTCAGAGATCCACCCACCACTGCTTCCTGAGTGCTAGGATTAAAGGTGTACGCCACCACCTCCAGCTCCATGATTTAATTTTTAAAGTTTTTAATGGCTCAAGAAATGGAACCGTTAATTTCTCTGATTAGATTATTATTACTGTATACATGTATTGAATGATCATATGGTACCCCATAGATTGTTGCAATTCAAATAATAATTTTGAAATACATGGAAAGAAAAAAAACCTACCAAAATGTATATAAAAATGAAAATGATACTATATTTGGTTGTTCACGGTTATGCAAAAAGCCACATAAATAACTAGTTTCTTTTCACTTCTCTAAAATGTGTTGAAATCTTGAATTAATGACAGGAGAGTAAAAAGCCTCTGACACCAAGTTAACTAGTAGTGTGATCTTAGAAAATACCAAACTACAGGGGAACTATCAAACTCTGGAAGAGCCTTGGTTCATCCCTCCTACATGACCACTTCTTACCAGATCTTCCCCGTTGACATGCATGTGGGCCATTAATCTGGCCCCGTGTAGAAACTCTCCCCATTATTTTACACTGTATTATTGAGTATGAACCCAAGGGCCTTGCACATACTAGGCAAGTTCTGTATCATCGAGCTACATTCCTAGCCTGAAACTCTGGGAACACTTAGTCCCTTACTTATTAATGGTAAAACAAGAATCATTCTAGATAAGTCTTGTTCTGGTTTTATGTAACTGATTGTTAATGGCATTGCATTTTCCTGCTAACCGGAGTCTTGTATAATAAGACAGCTTTTTGTTTTCAAATGTAGAACCGAGCAAGCGTTTATCTCTGTTAACTGTTTATTTACCTGTGTCAAATGATGAGGAATGAATGGCACACCATACCTCCTCTTTGTTCCAGTTGTCAAGAAACTCGGAATACCATGCAAGGTTTAATTATAGCAGAAACTCTAGGTGAGCCTCAGACTTATTTCTTCCTTTTATGTAGTTAAGCATTCCCAGTTTCTGTTAAATTGGCCTGGTGTAGAACACTTACAAGCTTTACAAAATAACAAGAATGTACCTGAGACTGATCCATATATTTTAGCATTTAGCCAATTTAACATTTTTCTGAATTCAAACAGTCAGTAAAATACTGTGTTTAAAACATCTAGGTGTCTAGCAGTAGGGGCATGGTTTAGTAAATTGTGGTATATTCATTCTCCACAATTGGAATTTAAATCCATGATTCTAAAGCAGACCTGTTACCTAAGCTCATATATACAACTGTGTAACTGCATAGCAATACACATGCATGACTTACATGTTTCAAGCTGAATAACTCTTAAAAGATAGCATCCGGGAAAAAAAGAGAGATGCTGTGAAATTTGTCTAGTAAGTATAATTTCTACTAATGAAAATTTAAAAGAATAAATGGCCTCCCCCCAAAAAGGACTATTTTTTTTTTGCTTTTTTATAGCTAGGTGTGACCATGTAACCAAGTATGGCCAACTACTGGCTGGTAAGATATATGTGTGTGTGTGTGTGTATATATATATATATATATATATATACACACACACACATATACATATATATAGTAATGTATGCAAATTGGCAGCCATGCCCTTAATTGGAAAGAGACTGCCTTCCTTTGTCACCTCAGTTCCTTCTGCTTAAATGGCAATTTGCTTGGACAAGGAGCCATGGGTTCATTCCAGGAATGCGTATTCCATCTTCTACACGACAAGGTCGGAGTGTGGACTTCTGCCTTGTTTAAGCTATCATTATCTTGTTTTTTGTTCCACAGCTACAACCTCCAAGTTCTAGAAAATACGATTTGTGTACATTAAAACCAGAAAAGGGGGATGGGACATGGCTCAGTCAGTAAAGCGCCTACCATGTGAGCATGAGAAACTTGACTTCAGATCCCAGCGCCCATACAAAAGCCAGGCAAAATGGCGCATGCCTACAACCCCAGCACTGGGGGTGGGGACAGGGTGCAGCAATAGGCAGATCCCTGATGCACGTGGGACAGCCAGTATAACCAAATTGATGAGTGCCAGGTTCTGTAAGAGACCCTGTCTCAAAAAATAAAGATGGAGAGTGATCCATAAGAGAGAACCAACATGTGCCTCTGGCCCCCACACTCAGGTGCACATACCTACATGCACACCCACATGCACATGTGTGCTCATCTGTGCATGTTGCACAACCACTACACAACACACATCACAAAGAAAGAAAAGTAAGAAAAGGGCAATATATTGCACATCTGTAGATATGTGTAAATCTTAGACTAGGGATACAGACAAAAATGAATTAGTAGTTGTCTCAGAGGCAGAAGAAAGGTATTGGGGTCAGGCATGAAGAGATGCAGCTTGTCTTTTTGCTAAGCCATGAGCCAGTCTCCACTGTGTGTAGTGCTTGGCAGTGTTGAGTAGGTTAGCTTAACAGTGATAAAGAGAATGCACACCTGAGATATTCGTGTTTGCTTTATGGAAACCTGTTTTTGGATGACTCTTAATAGTGGCCTTTACTCTGCATGAAGTGATTAGATTAGGAAAAAAAAGGACGTAGCCATAGGTGGCATTCCAGAGCTAGCTGTCAGACAGAACAAGGGAAATAGATGTTGCAGTTGGAAGGCCTGTAGCACACGTGCCACGGGGCGGGCAGATGATAAGAGGCCACACGGGGAATAGAGCACCTGCCTTGGGAGAGAATTAAAACAATGACGTTGCCAGCTCAAAAGTAGAAATTGTTTGGCTCTGAGGGTTGGCTTGAATGAACCAGTTTCAGAGCCTGAATATAACCTGAGGCCACTTGATTAATTTTTTAAGGTATTTGCTGGTTAAGCCAAGCAGAATGTAGGCGTACTTGGAACTGTGATTTCTTTCACGTGTGCAAGTGGCGGGGACCCCTGCATTGGCACTAGGGTTGCTTAGGAAGGACAGAAGCAGCTGCTTATGGCGTGCTTACATAGTAAAGATTGGTGGGTCCATCTCCTTGCTGCGATGGCCTCGCCCTTGTCCTGACCCTAGCCAGCCTGAGGCAGTCCCCATGTCTTTGGAAGGACGGCCCCACCCTCTGGCTGCTGAACAGAGTGCCGGGTTTCCTTTCGTGCATCTTAGGTGCATTCCAGGTGAGTCACCCGGGGATTCGGGGATCCCCAGGCTCTTGAGAACATACAATCAGTCAAGCTCCTGCATTCAGCCAATAGTTTGTCACTCACATTCAACACATGGGAAATGGTTAGATAGTGTTAAGGAAAATGTCCATTTATTTCTCTGTAAATCTGGGCAGAGGTGCATGACTCTAACTGTCTTGGTCTCTATTCCAGGAACATACCTCAGTGTATTTACTACTCGTAATTCAGAATGAGGCTCTTCCAGTCACATAAGTGTGCTTCGTCCCTGTTTCTCTCTGTTTGTCTAAATGTAGATGTGCCCAAGGGGGTAGTCTGCTCTGATGACTTTTGCTTTCATATCTGTGGCTTTAGATATACTCTTTGCATAGGTAATTTCCAGTTCTTTCTATTCAGCCATGAGCTTTGACTCTTTTCTTTTACTCCTCTCTGGCCACTTGCCTCATTCTTACCTCAGTAATCAACCTAACCTACCACTTTACGCCTGGCTCTGCCTTTTGCAGCAGACTTGTCCTTCTGTTATGCTAGACTGCCATCCACACCTAGCCAGATGGTGGAATGAAGTCCCTTCGCTTACAACATTTCACTATTCCCCAAAGAGCCTAGAATATCCCACTGCTATCATATGAACTAGAAAGAGCATCGATAGAGACTTTGTTTTCTCTCTTTTGGCAATATTAGCTTTCAGTGGGTTGTAGACCGTCATAGGAACGGTCTGCAAGTACATATTTCTTAATATGTAAGCACATATTTCTTACATATTTCTTACTATGTAAGCACACCATAAGCAACTGCTTCTGTCCTTCCTAAGCAACCCTAGTGCCAATGCAGGGGTCCCCGCCACTTGCACATGTGAAAGAAATCACAGTTCCACATACGCCTACATTCTGCTTGGCTTAACAAGTGCCTTGCACTGTCTTTTAGAGTTAGCCGGTTCTCATGCATTTGTCAAATTGACTCAGGTAGAAAGACAAGAGAGAAATAAAGGAACACCCCTCTCAGTCTGAATGAAATCTCTCTCCAACTGAGAGTAAAGATTTCCTAGGGCAATGAACACATTTTGCTGTGAATATTGCCTTTATAGAGATAATATTCCTTTTCTCTAGAGAAATTTCAAAAAAGAATGTTAAAGTAGCAACAAATCATGCGTGAGGTCTAAGCATTTTGGACCAGGTATGGACTTTTTTAATCTTTCAACATTAAACCTGCATTTTTTTTAAAAAAAGGAATTTCACAAGACACTTCTTTTACAGCAAAAGGTAAATCTTAAGTCTCTTGTGCAACCCTTGTGATCTGTGGTGTTACTTTATCAGATTGTAAGCTTACCCAGCTCACCGCAGATACCACTCTCTGATCTTATTTACCAAGAAAAGGGGGAAAGGGCAGAAAGAAGTTTCTTAGAAACTGAACAACGTGATTCCATCCATTGGACTTTTAAGATGTTTAAGGGGAGCATTTTCTTGAGAAGTCCACACCCGTGAGAGGAACAAATGCAATAGTGTATTCTGGGGCTCAGTGTGGCCCAGGAATATAGATTCAGGTTTCCTTGAGTACCGTGGTCTAGACTGGTAACCGTCCCATGAAGTTTGTAAAGTAATTAGACACTTAAATCTTGGGACAAAACACTTTTCAAATATATTAACAGGTACATCCACTAGGCGGGTTACAAACAGGGAAGTCTCAGCCATAGTCTTTTCTTAGGTGCAGACAGCTTTTTTGATTGATAAGAAACTGGGGTCTGGTGGTACAGCTCAAAGATGTACCTGATGAATATAAAAATGTTAAATCATATACAGAGGGGGTAATAAGTTTCAATTAAGGGGAGATAAAGACACACCCAAGATGATTCGGCTCTTGACCTGCAACAATCCAATTTCTCCATATCACCGAAGTTTTCATTAGTCATGAAAACTAGCTCTTATAGTCACGGCTCGTAGTCATGGCTTCTTTGCAGTAATTCATGTTCTCACCACTAAGCACTGCTTTAAATCCATATTAAATGCCCCCCGAAACTCCATCCTGAAGTTCTTCTCTGTGGCCAGGTTAAGAATCTAGGCTTGACCTAGATTCTTCTAAATAGAAGTCTCTGAGAAGAACTCCTTAGACTGCTGCAGGGGGCAGCATGGAGCGGATTCTCTGTTTCACGCCCCACTGCCCCTGAGACGAACACCGAGTTCTGGTCCAGTAATTGATGTGGGCATCTTACTTTTAAACATGGGAAAATGTAACCATTGGCAGAAAAAGAGAGCTGAGTAGCTAACTTACATTCAATGATGTATCATCTCTTTGTTTCCAATGAAACCTTTTCGTTTCTAGCTAACATCTCACGGTCCTACCTTTGTACCTCCTACAATGCTCCCCGTGTAATTTTTCCTCCTTCATTTTCATGTTCCCTGCTTATAATGTACCTCTTAGCTATCTTATCTGAAAAGTTCTTTTCGTGCCAGGCTGTGAGGCCGTGAAGAGACTGAAGAATTCCTGTCCCCCTTATTGCCTGCCTTATTGGTAGTTGCTGCATATATCATCTGGGAGGTACTGGTTGCTGTGTTGTCACTAAATGGAGTACTGTCATTGTCTTGACCAATGTTCTATTTCTGTGAAGAGACACCGTGGCCAAGGCAACTCTTATAAAGGAAAGCACTTAATCGGGACTGGCTTACAGTTTCAAAGGGCTCAGTCCATTGTCACCATGGCAGGGACAAGGCAGCGTGCCGGCAGGCATGGTGCTGAAGAAGGAGCTGAGAGTTCTACATCTTGATCCGCAGGCAGCTGGGAAAGGGACATTGGGCCTGGCTTGAGCATCTGAGACATCAAAGCCCAGCCCTAGTGACACAGTTTCTCCAACAAGGCCACGCCTCCAAGTTCGTCTTAAGTAGCTCTGGTTCCCTAGTGATCAAGCATTAAAATATTTGAGTCCATGGAGGCCATTCCTATTTAAACCACTAAGGTCACTAATTGTAGGTTTCTCTTTATTTTGTTTGAGATTGCTGAGTCACATGGCTTTGAAGCCAGGGAGACATTTATCATCTCTGCAAATATAAGCTTCAGTTTGGGCCTGAGCAACTGCGAGGCCCGTGGAAAAAAGAAACAGATACCATAATGGATGAGACGAGTCTCCTCTTGGTGACTGCCTCTCAATAATATCCGTTTGTATTTTGCTAACCTTATTTTGAGTATCTTTAATAAATGGGATTGATAACTCTAATTTTTATTATAGTGTATGCCTTTTGCTGGTGTTTTATTTCTTTACCTTTTGTGGTTAATATGGTTTTTTTGCTCCTTTCTCTTAGATGCTGTCAGTGTTATACTGAGGAAGATGCTAGTAGATAGGGTTTGACTTCGAGGCTTCATCATGTCATTTTGGCTCTGATGTGTGGCCATAGCTTACCCCTCTACCCCCCCCCCCGCAACTGCCATGAATGTGCGATTCTCTCCTGAAAGACATGCCAGGTGGGCCTTAGCCTGGACACACCACCGAGGGTAACTGCCCGGTGATGCTAGTTCTCTATCATGGCTGCCTAGCCAATTTGCCTTAAGGGGTCCTGTAATGTGACTGTGGATGTCATATTTAAGATGGATATATCACTCATTAATCTGATCGTTAATTAGTTGTGAAACAGCTTTCACATCTTTTGTGAGAACTGAGTACACTCAGATGGTATCAAGGAAATTTCAGTGCCTTATATGTGCAAAGTGATGAGCAGAGCCTGCTTTGCTGGGCGGCCAAGCTTTTGTCCTCTAGTTGGCAAGGAGCCACCAGAGCCTTTAAGCTAGGCAGTGATGTTTCTTTCAGAATTACAATCATTGTGGTGGGCTTAAGGGAGACTGCTAAGTAAGTAGTGTGTGATGGATGCAGAAAGGTGAGAGAGAAACTGTGAAGAATGGCTGCCGCTATGCAGAACCTCGATGCGTGTGGGTGTAATGAATTAAAGGTGACTCACAGGGAGCTGACTGTAGCAGGAACAGGGGATGGGGAGGGGAAACAATGCTGAAACAAAGGAGTGAGAGGCACCTCTGGCACCTATTGAATTTGGGGTATCAGAGAGCTGATGAGCAGGAAATTGGACAGAAATTCCAGAGCATGGCATGGAGCAGGGGAATCTGTGCTCACCTAATGTCTGCTGGAATGATATTATGAAAGACTTATTCTGGTTGGGTGACTTTTATTGTGGCAGGTTTCAAATTCACGAAAGTAAAGGAAATAATATAATAAATGAAAGCCGTGGGTTCATTACCCTGCTTCGTTAATCATGGGTTTGTAGTCCATCTAATTTCATTTATGCCTTCCAACTGGTTTACCCTATGTCAGTATGATTTTGATCCAGTCCCACACAGTCTATCATTTTATTTATAAATATGTCCATAAGTTAAGGTATCTTTTTTTTTTTTTTTT
>BDUI01000781.1:19856-33134 GCA_002335545.1 Apodemus speciosus
CCCCCCGCCCCCCAAGGTCCCACTCCACCCTCTGCCCCCAGTAACGCTCCCTCAGGAAGGGGGCAGTTGGGAAACCCAGAGGATGCTGGCCAAGGCTGCAGGGTTTCCTCCATCTCTYCCCACCCACCCAGGGAGCCCCGGGGCTGACCCCACCTCGGGCGGTTTCGGAAACGCCCTCACCTTCCGGCAGCCATGGTCCTCCTCAGCAGCTCCCTGGCTCAGTCGGCCTGCCTTCTTACAGATGGACGGCAAGGACTGGTTGCAGGGACTGTCATTCCAGCGTCCTTCCTGGGACACATGATCAAGAAGACTCATCCCAAATCTCTCACTCCCACCAAATTTTCCATCCCATTTTCTAGACCTGAACCTGAACCTGCTGTGTGATTCCTAGCAACTAGCCTCGTTTTCTAYGTCCCGGGCTGTTGGATGGAGAGAGTTCAATAGGCTTCACAGGCAGAGGAAAGAACACATTCTTCAGAGGCTGGGGAGATGGCTCAGCAATTGGGAATACTGGCTGCTCTTCCAGAGGACCCAGGTTCAATTCCCAGCCCCCACAAGATGGCTCACAACATCTATAACTCCAGCTCTGGGTGGGTCCAAGACCATCTTCTGACCTTCACAGGCACCRGACATGAAAGTGGTGTGCAAACATACACACAGGTAAAACACACCCATACGCAGAAAAAATAAAAATTTAAAAAAGTTCTTGAACGCCTATGAACTGTTTTTGAAATTCTCTATTGAGTTACTTTGGATTGTGGATAATCTTAGGTAAGAGACTGTGACAGCTGAGCCGGTAGGTCTTTTTCCTGGGACTACTGAAGAACTAGAGAGAGAAAAGTCTGCTGAATCTCAGATGGTGAAGAGGAATTCGGCCCTGGGGCCTCCCAGTCAGCACCRAGTCTGCCTTTATGCCCCACCGGGACAGCACAGCATCTATTCATCCCACTAATCAGGAAACTCCTGGCACTCAGAAGATGCTCTCCAAATCATTTAAATTTTTAAATAGAAAATGCAAACAGAACTGCTGCTTAGGCCCCGGGACTGCATGGGATAGCAGGAGATTATGTCTAGGCCTCAGGACTTTCTGTCAGAACCCTGCCTCAGTTTCCTCTCCCACCCACCCTGGGTCTGAGTCAAGGCATGACAAAGCATCCATCATCCATGATTTCCTGAGAAGACGAAACCCTGAACTGAGAAAGGTCCTGGAGGAAAAGGGCTGGAACCCAGTGGCCTCGCTGGCCCATTGCGTGGGTTCTGGTGCCATCTGCTGGTAGAAAGGAACAGCTGGCAAGAGACCAAGAATGGGTCTGCCACGCCTTGCCTAGGGCTTCTGGAAAATTAGYTCTTCGAGCCCTGCAGGTGACTTAGCTGTGGAGGTGAGGGTGGGGCTCTAACCCTGCCAGCCAGCCCTGTGGAAGGAAGCGGCCTGGGATACACAGGGCTGATAATAGACAGTTATTTTTTTCAGCTGGGGGTGGGGGAGGCACTGGGAACATGGGGGCGGAGGGGGTGCTGTGATGCTATTATGAGAAAGGAGAGTCTCACCGGCCCCCAGATGGTGACACAGTCCTCCAGGCTGTCACGGAAGTTGTTGGGCTCAAAGGGGTGCCAGTGGGTGAAGCTCACGAGGCTCCCGTCAGACCACTCAAAGTTCATCTGCAGTTTCAGATCATTGAGGCCGATCCACAGCTCCTCCACCTCTGGGGTACAGGAGGGCGGGAGAGAAAGGGAGAAGACATTGCGGTCAGCCTCGGGCCAGCGATTAAGGAAAGAAGATTCTTTGTGCTTTCTAGGTAGGAAGGGATTAGACATACAGACCCCCTCACCTTGCTTGATCTGTTTGGTGATGAACTCCAGCTCAGCCATGCTGTGGATGCTAAGGAGGTCACCCCCACCCCGTAGACACGCCCTCTTGGACTCCTGCCAGCTGCGCTTCTCRGCCTGCAGGCGGTAGCAGTGGCCCTGGAAGGGCTGCCAGCTGGGGTCACACTCCACCTTGACGTTGGCCCACCTGTCTATGGAGAGGCACATGGAGGTGCTCAGACAGAATCCAACGGGTGCCACGCCCCCTCCCTACCCTGCCTAGCCTGTAACATCTGCCTTCTCCATGACAACAGCCTTAAGATATTTAAAACCTGGTAATAGCAGATAGAGCCAGACCATCTCTGGTTGAGTCTCTCAGGGAGAGATGGGCAAGTGGTGGGACACGCTGTCCTCCTGAGACGGCATCTACTGTAAACAGGGTTTCCTGCGAAGACCATCTTAGCTCAAGGACACTATGCTTAATAAATGAAGTCTCTATCAAATAGCATCCACAGGGCACGCCCTTTGTGTTGGCCTCAGCAGTCTTGGATAAAAGAAATGAGGGAGGGAGGCTTGGGTGAATACTGAGGGCCAATGTACCAGAGGTGGGGTGAGGGGCCAAGAACACCTCGGGGCCCATCAAGTCTGCCAGACTGCTCATATCCTTTTTCTAGAATCGCTCACGAGCTCCTTCCCTCTCCACACCTGTCCTTGCTTCTGAAGTCCCTCCCCTGCACCCACAGCTGTGCTTTTGGGGTTTATCTGCTGGGGACTGGAGTTTAAGGGCAGCTGAAGCGAACAAGTCCTCACTTGGATCTTGGCAGGAGAAAACGAAATTTCATCAAGCCACCCACAGAATCGGGCTCGGGCAGGATCCTGTCTAGGCAGGAGTGAAGATGTGAGCCTCTCCCTCTGCATTGCCCCAGATTAGCATTCAGAGACCCAGCTCCATCCGGGTCAACTGCGGGCTATTCCAGCCATGCCTCTGAGTAGAGACTCCTCAAAGTGGGTGGGCTGGGAAGGGGGACAGGCAAGCTCTGTGGTGCGAGAGACAGCAATCACCTTTCATGAGCCATGGGGTTATGACGCCGGGCTGCAGCCCCAAACAGATTTTAGTAGCTATTCAAGTCCCAGGGTCCCGAGGGAGGAAAGGGCCCTGTGGAAATGTGGTCCCTGCTTTGGAAGCAACATGTCCTTCACAGTGAGGCGGGCCATTCACTTAGGCTAGGTCTCCTGCAAACATCTGGGGTGCTGAAGGGGGCAGGAAGGCAAACCCAAGCCACATACTTGCTTTTAGGTCCTAGGGGCTAAATAGGCTAGGTCTCCTGCAAACATCTGGGGTGCTGAAGGGGGCAGGAAGGCAAACCCAAGCCACATACTTGCTTTTAGGTCCTAGGGGCTAAAGGAGAGCTCCCCAGAAGAGCCTCTCTCTCTCTCTCTCTCTCTCTCTCTCTCTCTCTCTCTCTCTCTCTCTCTCTCTGAGACAGGGTTTCTCTGTGCAGCCCTGGCTTTTCTGGGAAGCATTTCTTCTTTAGCAGCCCCACAGCTACAGAAGCTGGACAACGGCAGTCCTGTAGTTTACACTGCCCAGGAAATGCCAGCCATGGAGACACTCCTTGGACTCCAACTTTACACTAACTTTGCAAGAGGGAATACACCCATTCTCAATTTGCAAATAAGGATTCTTCATCTCAGAGCGCCAAGGCCACACGTCAGGAAGGGGCAGTCCCCAAAGCAGGTCCTGTCCATCACCCCACACTCCATCTCTCTCAGGAGGCCCTCAGATTTATCTCTTTCAATCGCACCTTTGAGCAAGACACTCCTAGGCTTAAAAGCCAGAACGTTCCCATGGGCTACCCAGCCCCACTCAGGCTTCAGAGACCRGCTACGACCTGCCTTTGTGCACTCACGTCAAACGCCCTGCTTAAGGATCACCCGAGGGAGGGGGGTGTCTTGTTAAATGCAGGTTCTGATTCAGATAATCTGGGGCGGGCCCCTTTCAGTCTGCTTTGCTAACAGGCCTCCAGGGGCAGCAGGGCTGGTGTCTGGTTCCCCCTAAACTCCATACCTTAGCGGCAAGCATCTCCCACAGGCTGATCCCGCTGCCGGAATCGCTCCCCTCCCACGCCTCCCTCTGCCTTTGTGTGCATGTGCAGGTGCACACGTGTGCACACGTGTAGGCCAGAAGACAAACTGGGGCTTTCCTTGGGAGTTTATTCTATCATCCTCATCCTCTTCATCATCATCATCCTCATCGTCATCATCATCATCCTTTTGTCTCTGCCTCCTGGGATGACAGGTGCTCCCACCATATCTGGTGTTTTATTTCAATATGGATGCTTTTAGGCCTAGAACCGAGCTTTTGCCCCCAGCACTCCTCCTGTCTTTTAAACTTACTATCAACCTGAAAACCTCAAGTCCAACACCACATTCATAAAACCCTCATCTCTCAGGCGCTCAGTCACCCTCCCCGGCTCCCGTCTATTACATATTTTGGAAGCTCATACCTCAGGGCATTCTAAGTGTTAGGGTGTCTGTGACCCCCATCAGACCGCAGTCTCTACTGCCAGCCTTTTACACAGTTCCCAACGTATGTCCACCCAATGGTTAATGACACATTCCAAGTTTTCCTGATTGGCTGAATAATTAATTTGTGTCTGTAGGACAGGAAAGGCTGAACTGGCCGGGGACCCTGACGTCCTCAGCCCTCTGTGACGCCGCTCACCTGGCTGGCTGGGCTCGGCTGTGGCATTGGGCTTCTTCTTGCAGACGTAGGGCAGGGCAATGCTGCAGTCGTGGTTCTGCCAGCCGCCTGAGGACTCAGTCCGGATCACGCCACAGTTCTCCTCGCCTGGGTTGTCTGGCTGATCTGTGGGGCAGGCAGGGTGCCAGCACCCCAGGGAAGGGAAGCTCAAACTGTGTCCCCCCCAAGCCCTCTTCCAGGCCTCTTCTCCCCCACCCCTCACCCCCGCCCCAATGCCGGCATTAGCCAGAGAAGCCTCACCTCCATCCAGATTTGTATATTGCACCACTGGGTCACCCTGCTTTCTAGCCTGGGCTCATGGATCACCCTGCTTTCTAGCCTGAGCTCATGCCACCCTGAACCCCCTAATCAGCAATGTAGACTTTAGCCCTCATCTCCCTGGCCCTGGGTTTGTGTGTCTAAGAGCTGTGAATAGAACTAAAATCAGATCCGTTCACCAGGCCCTGGACCAGGACTCATCTACCAGAGAGGGCACAGGCAGCTCCCATTTCATATCAAGGCACTCCACAGGCTACGGGGCCATTCCGGGAGGGGGCACGAACCCAGACTTCCCACCTCTAGAAGGACGCCAAGTGTCCCTGGGGTCCCCATGCCTCACCACTTTCCCAGTTGAGGTACTTGAGGGGTGAGTTGTCTGACCACTGCCAGCCTCCACTGGTGTCCAAGTCATTAAGGCCAATCCACAGCGTAGAGCTGTAGCCCGTGAGGAGTCCTGTCGGAAGGAGTGCTTACTGAGAAAGGGAACCCCTGCCCACTACCTCTCTCTCTCCACCCGCCCATCCCCAGACGGAGGAGTGTGTGTGTGGGGGGGCAGTGGTGGTGTGTGTCCTGTCTTGTGGTGGGAGGAGGGAGTCCCTCCACCCCCCACTCCCTGCACGGGTCAGACCTCAGCCACAGGGGGCTGCCCTTCCCCTCACCGTTGATGTAGGTCTGCTCATGGATCTCCGTGATGCTCAGCAGGTCTGCGCCCTGCTGCTCGCAGCTGGCCCAGGCCTCCCTCCAGGACAGGGTGGATTGGAAGTTAAACTGGTAACAGCTGTCAGTCAGCTGGTCTTTGTCCCAGAAGGTCTCGCAGTCATTACCTGCCACCACCACAGATAGACGGTAGGTCTCTCCACAACTCCCACAGGCTGCAGCATCCGGTTTTCAGCCTGCTCTAAGTCCCTCCCACCTCCACCCCAGCTCCCCATCCCCGGCCTCCCTCCAGGGCTCTCCCACCCCGCCTGCTTCTCACTCTTGATGGGGCAGAAGCCCCAGCGCTCATCTTTGCCGTAGTCCTGGGTGGTGGCGCACCACAGGTGCCCATCTTCTCGGCCAGTGCTGGTGCAGCCATGGAACCACTGGTTGTCATACTTGAAGGGGATAGTACACGGTTTTCCGTGGGAGTTTCCTTGGATGGTGTAGACCTCTGCAGGGGAAGAGAGGCATGCCTTGGTGCACAGAGCCCCACAGGTCTGTCCCACCTCAACCCTCGGGAAATCCCGCTATAACCCAGAAGCGTGGGACTATGGGAGAAAGCAGAAGTCTGGGGAGTCAGGGGGTCGGAGGCAATGGCACCACACAATGGCTTTAAAGAGAGAACCAACTCTTGCTATTGGGACAGCTGAGGGATGTGGGACAGACCTACCGCACACCCCTCTAAGAGGGGCTTCCCAACCCGCCTCCAGTGCCTTTTTGGTGCCACGGAAGGCTGAGCCAGCTACCCTCGCCACCAAGGCTCCAGGCTGTCCCTAAACGGTCTATCCTGGAACACAAGTGTCTGTCCAGGACAGACTTCCAACGATGGATCCAGTCACAAGCTCTTGAGTGGCTAAGATCCCCATATTAACTGCCTGCAAAACCAGAGTGGGGCTGCCGCAAGATCTCTCTGGAGGGTGAGCAGGAGGTGGAGGCATTTAACTGTAGACCAGCCCTTTTGATAAGCAGTCGCAACCTTAGGCCCTTTTAATTATTTTAATATACTATCAGGATTTTAAAAAATTGATTGCACTTTTTATGGGGAGGGCAACTTTGGGGAGCAGGTTCTCTCTTTCCACCATGAGGGTCCCGAGAGTGTCAGGTTTGGTGGCGAGTTGCCTTCATGCACGGAGTCATCTCACCAGCCCCGACGACACGTTTCCATTGTCTTCCCCACSAATGCARCTTAGGAGAGGCTCTCTTGGGCACTTTCTCCTATCTCCTCTCAGTTCCAAATGCTTGCAGCCCCCTTCCTACCCTCTCTCTTTGAGACATAGCCCAGGTTGGCCTCCAATGCATGGTGTAGTCAAGGCTGACCCTTAGTGCTCCTGCCCCGCCCCAGCCTGAGCCACCTGCCTGCCATGTCTTAAGTCACCACTACTCTCCAAGACCCTTAACTGGGCTTAACACGCTCAAGGCACAATCCTCTTTATAGTATTAGCCTTTGCCCGGGATAATCAGATTAGCCTCTCTAGCCACTGTTCCCTGTCATAACGCCACTTTCCCTGGGCACAGGGAGAACCCTTGCCGATGCGCTCTGCCACTTCATGGGATGGTGCAAGCTAATTTTGAAATTTTCTTGATTTTTGCTCTTTAATCTTTTTAATTACATTTATTTATTTATTTATTTATTTATTTATTTATTTATTTATTTGGTGTGTGTGTGAATGTGTATGAGTGTGTGAGTCTATGTGGTATGTCTGTGTGAGTGAGTGAGTCTGTGAGTCTATGTGGTATGTCCATGTGTGTGTTGTGTGTTTGTGTGTGTGTGTGTGTGTGAGAGAGAGAGAGAGAGAGAGAGAGAGAGAGAGAGAGAGAGAGAAGACAACTTTCAGGAGTTCCCTACTTCTACCATGGAGGTCCCAGGCAGTAGACACTTTTATCCACTGAGCCACCTTGCTGGCCCCAAATTTTTAATTTTATTTGTGTGCACACCCATACACGGGTATTTACATGTATGCAGGTATGTATTCACATGCTTGTATGTGAGTGTTGATACTAGATGTTGGCACCGACCTTTATGCCGTTTGGCTGTCTCCAGTCTCAAGACTTTTGCAATGTTTTCTTCACCCGATGATGGTTTACATTTCAGAAGAGAAAGAAACCAACTATCCTCCATTTTATGGGATTATAATTTTATTTGCAATGTTTGCTTCTGATTTTTTTTCCATCTGGGTTATCTATGTATGATAGGTCTGTTTGCTTGTTTGTTTATTATCCAAGACAGGGTTTCTCTGTGTAACTTCTGACACTTGCTCTGTAGACCAGGCTGGCTTCAAACTCATAGATCTACCTGCCTCTGCCTCTGCCTCTGCCTCTGCCTCTGCCTCTGCCTCTGCCTCTGCCTCTGCCTCCCAAGTGGGATTAAAGGTGTGAACCACCACCGCCCAGTGCACCTTGGGTTCTCTCATTAACCTAGGGCTTATAGAGGCAGCAAGGCTGTCCAGGGATCCTCCTGACTCTGCCTTCCGAGTGCTGGGATTATAAACATGTTGCAATACATATCTTTTTTATGCAGACTCTGGGATTTAACCCCATCCTTTTGTGACAAGAACTTTACTAACTGAGCCATTTCCCCAGCCACTAATTTTTTTAAAGTAAGTTAAAACTTTTGAAGTTAATTTTCCTAATTATTTAAAACTTATTCCTATTAAACAGTGACTGTCAAAGGCCTTGTTATCCTAAACCTATCGCTTTGGCACCTCTGGCCTACAATAGCCTCTCACCATAGTAAGGTCGAGCGCATAAGTCTTCTTCACTGCCGTAGATGTTCCAATGGCCACTGCGGGTCTGGTCACCACGCTCCAGGGTGCCAGGCTTGGATGCATTACTTGCACGGGCCCCCAGAAGCAGGGACAACTGGTCCCCTAGTGTACGACACTGCCATCGAAGACTCAAGGCCTCTCGGTCACATTCATACATGCCCAGGGAAACTGTGGTGTTGGTGACCGGCCAACCTGTACCCAGGCACTGCATGGAACCCAGGTTGAAGAGTCGACTCCGGGAAACCCACTTCCAGCGCTGGGCAGGGAGACTGGCATTGCAGACTGGAGTGACTCGGACCTGCACACCCTGGGCCTCCAGACAGCCCTGCATTCCCTGGCTGAAGATGAGGAAGACATCAGGTTCTGGAAGGAAAGGCAGGACAGGAAGTCATCATACCTTGGCCTTGATGACTGCTAAGTCTTACAAACACTGACCATCAGATAGCACTTGTCTCCTGGGTTAAATCTCTTGGTCCTATCTGTCACAGTTCAAGGTAGGGTGAAGGGCRCTGCTATTGTCCCTGTACCCAGAGGTGGCATAATCCATTCCTGTTCAGCCCCACATCCATCTGGAAGCAGGACCCAGGCCTCGGCCCCACCGTAAAATCAAACCCAACTCTACGCAGCGCATCCAATGTTTCTTACACATACATGGGCATCATACACATACATGTGTTTCATACACATACATGTGTTTCATACACATGTGCTTCATACACACACACACACACACACATACACACTTCATGCACATACAGGTGCCTTTATCTGTGGCTTCATCTTCTTCAGTGTCAGTTATCTACTGACAACTGCTGTCCAAAGATATCAAATGGAAAATTTCTAGAAATAAATAATCCCTAAGGTTTTTTGTTTTTTGTTTTTGGAGACAGGGTTTCTCTGTGTATCCCTGGCTGTCCTGAAACTTGCTCTATAACCAGGCTGGCTTTGAACTAACAGGCATCCGCTTGCCTCTGCCTCCTGAGTGCTGGGATTAAAGTGCACCACCACCGCCTGGCTAGTCCCTAAATTTTAAATAGCTGTCATTAAAGTACTTTTATAATTGACCTATTCCTCATCATTCATTTCTTACTATGCCCAATTTTTTAATTGAACTTTATCGCAGGTGTCTATTTGCAGGAAAAACACATTGTGTTTCAGGTCTGTCATTAACTATAGTTTCAGACATCCACAGGGATTCTTGGGCTGTCTCCAACATGAAGGAGAATGATTGAACCTTCCCAAAGACCTTACAAGGCTGGGTGGAGGTGTCTACATTACAGACTCAGCTTCATAGAGTTCATCCTTCTAGATCTTTTTGAACCTCTCTTCTCTTCCTCCTTACTGAATCACTCGTACTCCCCATAACTTTTGAATGCCTGGTTTTGTTTTGTTTCTTATTTGTTTGTTTGTTTTAAGACATCAAAATTTAGTAACTGAGACACACAGGCGTGCAGGCATACACACACATGTATACACACATACACACACATACATACATATACACACACATACGCACACAAGAGCACACACACACACACACACACACACACACACACAATCCAACCCATCCCCACAACAGTTTCAGATGAAAACACAAAACTTAATGTAGATTAATGGCAGTCTAGGGATAGGAATAGGGAATGGTTGCTTAAAAACATTTTTAAGGTATTTCTTGGGTAGGAGGAATGATGAAAATGCTTTAGAATTAAATTATCATGGGAATATTCTAAAACCCAATTATCCACATTATAAGTGGGTAAATGTTATGTGAGTGGTATCCCAAGGGAGACAAGAAAGAAAGAAGAAAACAAGAGATAGGAAAGACTGTGGCTTAGAGACACACCGTCACTCACAGTGTCTCCCAGACAGTAAACAAGCCTGGGTCTCTCTAACACCCACACTTTACCGCCCTCCTTTTGTGCTCAGGCTGCCACTCATGCACACAACACACATACTTATAGCACATTCCAGCCTGAAGAGAGTTTATGTATCCACTAGTGTGATGGTTAGTCTGAAATGCCACTCTGACGCAATCTAGAATCAACTGAGAAGAGTGAAGGGCCATTTAGATCAGGCTGGCCTGTATGAGTATCTATGGGGAATTATCTTGATTCCATTAACTTAAATGGGAAAACCCATGCAACGTGGGTGGCGCCATTCCCTAGGCAGGGAATCCTGAAGGGCATAAGAGTGGAGAAACCGAGCTTAGTACAAACATGCATTAATAATATGACAAGTTACTTCAAGTTCCAGTTACCCTGACTTCCCTGAAATCATTGATCATATCTGGGAAATGTAAGCAGAAGTTTCCTGTAAGTTGTTTTTGTCAGGGCACTTTATAGCAGCAACAGAAACTATGATGGTGAAGTGCTAGCACTCACCATAACTTGTGAAGTGCACGGGTCACTTGGGCAAGAGCCTAACCTCTTTCTGACAGAGTTCTCCATAACTGATACACAGGCGAATGGTTTGGGACTGGGTCTGGTACACACTGCCTGTGAGTTAGAGGCGGAGGACGGTGAGATTTGATGAGCACGGATCCATGGCTAGTGAAGGACGGAGCTGCGATTTGGACCTAGTCTCTTCAGTCCAAACCCCGCATTCTGTCTATTCTCGTGCTGGTCTTTTCAACCCTTAGAACGCATCCATATGACAGCCAGAATGATCTCCCAAAGGTATAAACATATTCCAGAAAAACTTAATATAATATTGGAGCAGTGAAGGCCAAAAGGAAAAGGGATTTCCATAGCATATGAAATTTTCATGGCAAGATAAATGTCAAAAGCAAAGCCAAACTGAAATGATAGGCAAGTGTGGTGAAACAGGCCTGTGATCCTAGCCCTTGGGAGGTGAGGACAAAAGGACTAGGGGTTCAGGGTTGGTCTTGGGCACATGTAGTAAGCCCAAGGCCAGCCTGGGCTACAGAAGACCCTATCTCAAGAAACAAAAAGAGAAATCATGTTATAAAATTACATATAACTTAGAGGCAAGGGGTTAATTCCTTAGTATAAAGAGAGCTTTCATCAATATTAATAAATATATTATAAGAAAAATATTATTAGCCAAAAAGTACAGAATACCCCAGGATACAACTCACAGAACTCAAGAAGGTTAACAAGTCGAAGGGCCCAAGTGAGGATGCCTCAATCCCACTTGGGAGGGAGAGGAAAGCAATCACAGAGGGGGGGGAGGGGACATGGAGGTGAAGAGGGGAATATGATCAGGTATTGGTGGGGGAGCAGGACTGAAGCCCTGAGGGCCAGCAGAAAGAATGGAAACAGGCAACTTTGGGAGGTAGGAGGTTTGGGGGACCCTCTGGAAACTATCAGAGACCTAGGAAGTGAGAGACTCTCGGGACTCAAAGGGAGGGACCTTAAATACAATGTCCTACAGTGGAGAAAGGGAACTTGTAGAGTCCACTTCCGCCAGAAAGACGGGGCATCAAGTGAGGGATGGGGTTGCCATCCCACAGTCAAACACTCTGACCCAGAATTGTTCCTGTCTGAAAGAACTGCAGGGACAAACTTGGAGAAGTGCCTGATGAAAAAGAGGTCCAGTGACAGGCCCAAAGTGGGATGCAGCTCAAGGGGAAGCCCCAAGGCCTCCACTATTACTGATGGCCTGACACTGCTACTGATGCTAATAGTGTGCGCTCACAAAAAGGGGTCTATCCCGACTGCCCTCCGAAAGAGTCAACAAAGAGTCAACAAGCTGCTGAAAGAGTCAGATGCACATATTTGCACCCAACCAATGGCCAGAAGCTGCTGTCCCCTGTGGTTGAATTAGGGGAAAGCTGGAAGAAGCTGAGGAGGAGGGTGACCCTATAGGAAGACATCAGTCTCAACTAACCTGGAGCCCAGAGAGTGCTCAGACACTGTTCACTGTTGGTGAACAGGGCAGCATACACCAGCTGATATGAAGTCCCCAACACATATACAGCAGAGGACTGACAGGTCTTGACTCGGGAGAAAAGATTCACCTAACCCTCAAGATACTGGAGTCCCCCAGGAGTGGGGAGGTCCGGTGGCGTGGGGGTGGGGTGGGGTAGGGATATCTTCTTGGAGATGGGTGGGTGGGGGAGAAGGTATGGAATGTGGAACAGTCAGAGGGCAGACCAAGAAGGGGATTAAAAACTGTAAAACAAGATTAAAGAATAAAAAAAAACATTAAAAACAAAAGTATCATAGCATGTTTAGACAAATTAAAGGAACTTACAAACTAAAAAAATATTAATAATGCAGCATAAGACTAAATATATTTAAAGAAAGCTAAACATGTGAAATATTATTGGCTTTTAAATATTGAAATAAAAGGCCGGGGATGTACCTCAGTGGAAGAGTGCCTGCCTCACATGAGCAAGGTCCTGGGTTAAATTCCCTGCACCGTACAAACAGAAAAATTGACAAGCTAGGCAGATGGTTCAGCGGGTAGCGTTTGCCACGTGGGATGGTTTGCATATGCTCGTCCCAGGGAGCGGCACTATTAGAAGATGTGGCCTTGTTGGAGGAAGTGTATCACTGTGGGGGTGGGCTTGGAGCTCTTCCTCCTAGCTGCCTGAGCATGCTCAGTCAGTCCCTGACTTCCCTCCGATGAAGATGTAGAACTCTCAGCTCCTCCTGCACCATRCCTGCCTGGATGCTGCCATGCTCCTACCTTGATGACAACGGACCGAACCTCTGAACCTGTAAGCCAGCCCCAATTAAATGCTGTCATTTTAAAGACTTGCCTTGGTCATGGTGTCTGTTCACAGCAGTAAAACCCTAAGACACCATGTAAACACACACACACACACACACACACACACACACACACACACACCACTGAAAGAATATCCTCATAGCAATGAAGAAAGAAGAAACAATAGCTTACTTAAATTCCTTCAAAAGCAATTAATCATTTTTCAAATAAAATTCAAGCTCCTTACTTTGGGGCACTAAGTCCTACTGTGCTGGACAGTTTTATGTCAACTTGACACAAGCTGAGAGG
>BDUI01000781.1:86704-106440 GCA_002335545.1 Apodemus speciosus
AAAAAAAAAAAAAAAAAAGAAACAAAACCTGATAAATAACAACAAAGACCTAGGAACACTCGGAGGTTTTAACTGTGGCTCAAGCTGTAGTTTCCTAAAAAACAAATAAACAAGCGAACAAACAAACAAACAACAAAACAAAATAAATAAAACTTTAAAACACAGGCTAAAAAAAGCTCAGTGTTCCTAATAAATCTGAAATAATTCTACATAACCTCTATCACTAGTATTAGTAGCGACTCAACATTAGAAACAGTGCACAAAGTAATTAAGCTGTACTAGTTCTGCGTAGTTTTCTTGTCGTGTAGAGACTGGTCCATGAACAAGACGCTAAAGAAAAGGCGTTATCCACATTAAAGACTTTGCACTGGGAATCTAATAAAAATATTAAGAGTTCATGGGGCCTACACAACTGCCATGTGTGTTATGCCTAAGTTCAGCCTAACTAAACACTAAAACATAAACATACTAAAGGCAGAAGGAATATGAATACACAACAGGACTCTAATATACATGTGTGGATGTATAAAAAATATCCTCACAAGGAAAAACACCATTATTGTTTGTTCTAATGATATAACACCTTTACTAGAAACAGACAAGAAATGCTGTTTGTGTGGGCATGGGAATGGAACCCGGGGCTCTGTAGATGCTAACTGCATACTGCACCACTGAACTGCCTCCCTAACCCTTGGTTTTCTAAGATGGTTTTTCTGGTTTATTTATTTTATTTATTTTTGTTTTCTTGAGACGRTTTTCTCTGTACAGCCCTGGCTGACCTGGAACTCCCTTTGTAAACCAGATTGGCCTTGAACTCAGAGATCTGCCTGCCTCTGCCTCACAAGTGCTGGGACTAAAGGTTTCCCATGAATACTTTGGATCCTCTAGTCTCAGACCCCCAAAAACTGGTATTACAGGTATGAACTACCACACCTGGCAAAGGGAAATTTTCTGATACCACCTTCTCAACACGAAAAAAGGAGGGGAGGGGTAGCTGGAGAGATGGCCGAGCAGCTAAGGGCATTTGCCTTCCATGGTTTCTACCTGACTTCTCTCAATGGCAGGCTATGATCCAGATATGTGCGCCAAGCACCACCTCCTGAGGTAGGCTTCTGTTTCTGATATGGTGCTTATCACAGCAACACAATCAAACTAGGACGGTATCCCATACTCTCTTCCAGCTTCCATAGGCACACACACACACACACACGCATGTACTCAGAGATACATACACATAAATAAATAATAAATACTTGCCAGGTATTCACTCCTTTAATAATCCCAGTGCTCATGAGGCAGAGGTAGGCCAGTCTCTCTAAGTCTGAGGCCAGACTGATCTAAACACAAACAACTCCAAACCAGCCAGGGCTACATAGTGAGAACCAGTCTCAACAAAACAAAGTTAATAAGACAAACAGTATGAGGGATCTAGGGAGATGAGATGGCTCAGTGGATAAAGTGCTTACTTACTATACAAAAATGAGGACCTGACTTTGATCCCCAGCACCCACATAAAGAAGTCAGATGCAGCAGTATGTGCCTTAGTCTCAGTATAGGGGATATCATGGGGACTTGCTAGCTAGCTAGCTAGTCTAGCTCAGTCAAGTTCAGTGAAAGACCTTACTCAAAAATAAGATGGAGAATTAATGACAGACCTGAGGTCAACTTCTAGGCTTCACAAGCACACACAAGCACACAGTATGTTTTTTGTTTTAATTAACAACAGTTTTTATCTAATGAGGTGGTTACAAATAAAATCTAGGAGATAAGTCTCAGATCCTAATGGAGAGCTTGGTAAAAAATTTTTGGCAGATTGTTCATGCTACCAAACGGTTTCAAGACAGATGTGATGTGATGCCAGAATTGAGAGGTTGAGGCACAGTGATGACCTTGAGTCTGAGGTCAGCCTGTGCTATATAGTATAGGCCAACCACAGCTACAAAGCAAGATCTTAAAAAAACACAACACCCTATTTTACATGAATTCATGTAAAATAAAACATGTCTTGTATTTGAGATTACAACATGCATTGTTTCTGATGGCCTAGGAAAATTCAGTAGGCGCTCTTCAGCCTGGAATTTGTAGGTATACACAAAGCATTTAATGAGAAGTCTGTATTTTCTTTAAACCACTACTTTCAGGATTCCAAAGATTAACTGCAAAGAAGAATCCACACTGAGGTGGTGGCTGTGGCCCCAGGCTGCTCCACTGCCTTCTTCCTCACCTTCCTCCCGTAAAGACACTGGTAGAAGATCACACCCACTGACCAGACATCAACTTTATTTGAGATCTTTGGTGGCTCTTTCCCAACCACAAAACACTCTGGTGGTAAATACCTAGGAGAAAATAGAAATAAAAACGCTCAGAAAATGAAATATATAAATCTAAGTTGAATACAGAAAGGCAAATAAAGGGCCTTATTAAAAATATAACACTCTGCACTTGAGGGGCAGGGGCAGCGGCAGGGGCAGGGGCGGTGTGAGACTCTGAATAGTGACGGTCAGAACAGCCAGGGCTAAGGAGAAAGATTGCGCCTCTCAACAAACAAACATTTTATATGAAATGTACACACACAGATACTCTCTTATATCCAACACTTGAGACTCAACTACCAGGTTAGAAATATATACAAGTAAATGAAAGACACTCACTTGAACTCAGAGGTGGTACTATCTTCATGTGGCATTAAAATGTTTTATTTCTCAATATGTGGAGAGGTAAATATTCTCTCTAGTTTCACTTTGATCACCCTGCCCAGCCTCCTTTCCCAGGGGTGTGTCTACTCTAAGCATCATTCACAAGCTTTGGTGGTAGTGGTATTCTGTAGTGATGGTGACAACTAGGACCACACCCAGGGTCTCAGACGTGGAAGTGTTTGTTCTACCACAGAGCTATACATTCAGCCCACAATATTTTTTAAACATGAGGTGACACAACAAAATCCCTTTTATGATAGCTTCAAACAACACAGTTAAAAAGAACAGAGGTTTCTTTTCATGCTGTCCATAGGAGACTTATTTAAAATCAATTCTTTCAGGGTGCTAAAGATTGAATCAGAGCTTCTTTTGGTTTTTGTTTTGTTTTGTTTGATTTGGTTTTTTCGAGACAGGGTTTCTCTGTATAGCCCTGGCTGTCCTAGAACTCACTCTGTAGACCAGGCTGGCCTCGAACTCAGAAACCCCCCTGCCTCTGCCTCCCAAGTGCTGGGATTACAGGCGTGCACCACCACCGCCCAGCCAAGCTACATTTCCAGTCCCTAAAATTAATAAATGTTTTAAAATGCAAATAAATTCAAGACCTAGAGATCGCTGAAAGCAGAGTCTATTCTGTCTATTTAAGGCAGCATCTTTTGGAAGTTTTTAACCTTAACTATTCCAATATAAAATCCAGAGTAACCTAGAGTCTGAGTTATCAGGAGATGTATTTTTCTACTCTGGGTGAGACAGCTGGAAGACTAATGAATAGTGTAGTAAAACCCACACAAAAACCATTATCTAAACCCCTTCTCTCCCCACCACTGGTCTCTAAAGAATCTAGGGGGTAGAGGGCTACAACAAATTGTATAGTATGAAGGTACCTGTGAGCATTTAGGAAATCAAAGAAATATGTTTAGAATCCTAGCCACCGCTATGCTGGAAGGCAGAATTCTGAAGACATTAGACGGATTTCTGTAAACCCAGACCAGCAAAGTCCAGCCTAAGTGAAACCTTGAAAGGTTAAAACTGGGACCCTGCTGTGTTCCTGAGATGAAGGATTGCTATGACGGGGATAGTTTATTACCTTACAATATACACGTATACCCAAGACACACTCTGAAGGGGCAGCCTAGTAGCAATGAGCTTGTGGGTAAGATTTCCAGTGCCACACGAAACAAACTATCCTAAGCACTGAGACAAACAACTCACTATGACTAAAAAAAAAAGGGAACAAAAATACTTTTAAAAAATGTAAGCAAAGCCGGGCATCGGTGGCGCACATGTGTAATCCCAGCACTTAGGAGGCAGAGGCAGGAGGATTTCTGAGTTCGAGGCCAACCTGGTCTACAGAGTGAGTTCCAGGACAGCCAGGGCTACACAGAGAAACCGTCTTGGGGGAAAAAAAAAAAAAAAAAAAAAAAAACCAAACCAAAAACAAAAGAACAAGCTGACACGTACAACACTTCAGTGCAAGTCTCAATGAACTCACAGGTAGAGGTGAAACCCTCCTTGCCAGAGGTACCACCCCTGTGCATTATTGTGCCACTTAGTGACAGGTACACTAACCCAATATCTCCCAACGTGAGTAAACACTATAAATGTAACTTCTATTTTAAACCTAGAATTTCAAAGTTTTAACTTAGAAACTGACTCTTGACTATAGGTTCCACTTTCCCAAGTACACAGAGAAACAGAAAGACAGCTCATTGTCCACCTAACAATCAGCAGGGTCAGTTAGGAGAGCAGGGTTGATTCCACGTGTTCTGAATGGCATGCCCCAACATCTGCTTCCACTGGCGCCCTCAGTACCAGAAAGGTTCCCAAGCCCGGCCCCTCCTGGCTGGGCTAGCACAGCTGCTTAAGTGACCCTCATGTGCTATGAGGCTTCTCTGGGTTAAGAGTCATTTAAGGCAGAATGTGGCTTTCTGTAACCACCTCAGAAGGGGATAAAATCAAAATCACAATCACAAAATTACATGCCCCAGATACAGGTATGCTCTATGGCTCTCACTGTAAAAAGTAATAGTAAAAAGCCAATAGCAGGCAGGAGTCCTCACAGAACTGTAAGGTAGAGCTAGGTGGGGTCAGGTGACTGGGAAAAAGGTGACAGGGCTCAGCAGGAAGAAGGAGCCTCAAACCCTTTAGGACATGTAACAGAGAGGAATATGATGGAATACTATAAATTTGGTTTTTGTTTTATTTTAGCCCTATCCTTAATTCTTGACTTGACAATTCATCATCCTAGAAACAAATCCCTCATACTATTAACACAAGGAGAGGCTTCTACTTGAACTGTAAAGAATTCGGGGCCATTTTTTTCTAGGCAACTAAGCAACCATGCTCTTTGATGGCTTGTACAGTCAGCACTGTGTAATAAACACACGTCTCCAAGGGCCAGACCATACAAGCACTCTCTCAAGGGCTTTCAAGAACAGAAAGAAAATAGAAGAGAAATTGATAAAGAAAGTCAAACTGCTAAAAAGACTGTACTTGTGTCTTAGCAGACTACACAGGATTAACTGTTAATCACTAACGAGTCAGTACAGCAGAGTCACATCTCTGCAGCTGATCTGGCAGACTTCCTAGATACCTACCAATAAGTACCAGCACCTTGTGACGTTAGCTCCATGCCATCCACTGAATTGTAGCTATCATCATCCATGATCTTGGAAAGACCAAAATCTGTAATTTTTATCTCTCCACATGCTGTACCATTTACTAAAAGGATATTACCTAAAAAGATAAGAACCTTCATGAATAAACTTAAGACTTCTTTATTAACAGAAAAGATATACAAGAAAGGAACAAGTGAACTCTAAATCTTTGGAATAAAACAGTCTTAATCCTAACTTTGGGAGAATCTTCAGTGTCTACTGGAAACTTCTATTTTCTTAGAATTGCCTATTTAATGTGCCAAAACCTACGCTGCGCACTGGAAAGAAAAATGACTTGACAAAGTAAAATATTACTTGTATAGTTGATTTTAAAACGGGGGGCGGGGGGCGGGGGGGAGGGGGAGGTAGGAGGAAGGGGGAGGGAGGGGAAGGGGAGCAGGGAAGGGGAAGGAGGGAGAGAATTGGTGGGAAAATTCCACATGAACTTTTGGTGTGCTCTCGAACAGCCTAGAACAGCAATTTCAGGAAGGTGGGGGTGGAGGAGATGTAAAGAAAACATTCTTGGGAATTAAAATGGTGCCACAGTGCCACCTATAGGCCCTATTAACAGGAAAGTGTAGTGATTTTAGAGATAGAACAGTGAGGGGTTAAGCTTAGAAGTCCTAGCCAACAGAGAGAAAGGCCAAGTCAATAGCTCCACATAAAAGAAGGTGAAGCATACACACACATTAAAACAGACAAAAACCCAGCTAACAAAATAAAAAGTAAGGGATAAAAAGCTTCTTACCTTCTCCCGATGCCTACCAAGTTAAATGATAATTTAAAAAGATAAAAACTGCTTGGGTCTTAAGGAAATGAGGCATATGTGTGCATATGTGTCTCAGGGAGACCTGAGACAAACTGCTGCATGCTGTGAGTAATGGGAAAAAAACAAATGGAACTTGCCCAAACAGCTGTTTCTAAATGGCATCATTAATGTTCCTGGTTCAGCATACAAAGGCATTGTTTCTCCAGAGACTTTACTCTAACCTGGCTACCCACCTTCTCCTAGCGCCAGCGGCCCAGGCCTCCTTCCTTCCTTCCTTCCTTCCTTCCTTCCTTCCTTCCTTCCTTCCTTCCTTCCTTCCACACTTACCCAGGCATCTACAGTGAAATACTGTTGGGTCTTCTTGGCTCCTGTCAAACTTTTTGACTTAATAAAATTAAAAGTCACTTAATAATATCTCCTGAAAGTTAGCCATACCTGGCTTGAGGTCATAGTGTATGATGGGAGGTTTTATTTCGTTTAAGTACTTTAAAGCATTCACAATCTGCATAATAATGGATCGGGCTTCTTTCTCCGACATTAATTTGTGCTGTTTTAGGTAGAAGTCCAGGTCATTTCCTTCACAGTATTCTAATACTGTACAAAACCTGAAAGCACACAAACCAGCATTTAATGGTGGAGTAAAAAGCAGATTAAAACTATCTAAATCACTCTCAGCAAAAACTCAAGTAGTACAGCTTCTGTTCCTTTCTTCTTTGTTCCTAAACACTCTTCCACATCAGGCGCCAGAAAGCTCATGAGGGTGAGGTACTTGCTCTCTTGGAAATGAGCTTCTGAAATCTCCATATTGGCATCAACTGTCCCAAAGTTCATTATGGCATATTTCTTCTAAAAACACTGACTAGAACTATAATGTGTGATCTAGCCATCCTCTTATAGCAGGGTCTCCTCTGTATACCCATAGCACATGTCCATTATTATACAGTGACAATCACACAATTGTCCTTGCAAGTGTCCAATATAACCGAGTGCATACACTAAGGAAGAATCTAGGTTCTGCCCAGGTCTCAAGAACTAGTTGTATAATATGTCTGACAAAAGACTACACAAATGTGCTCCATATGCTATGGATTCTTTTACTTATATTCAGGTTAACATATCATTCACAGTCCCTTCAAAATTGTACACCATTGTTGGCACTACAAGCAATGCATCTATCTCCCCAAGTATTCAAATTGATGTATGTTTCCTTATACTATTTGAATATTCCTGAAAGATAAACACTTTTTAAAAAATATTTATTAAAAAATACTAACACACACTCGCAGAATCTCAGTACTGAACAATAAACTAGATGTTTCATGACACCTAAAAGGCATGCTAGTGCTCGGAGAGCCTGAGATGCTGAAATGAGTCAGACTCTTTTTCTTTTTCTACACACGGGCTACTTGTCTGAGAGAGCTTCCGGGTAGATAGACCAAACTCCTGGACATCCTTAGGAGACTGAGGTAACATCTGCAGGCCACATCTAAAGTATCTTATGTTCTCCCGACTCAGGCCTAACTGCAACTAAAAAAGTTTCCCAACACTAAAATATCCATAAACCCTGAATAAATCCAAAGGCTCTGCATTGTACATTGCTATAYACAGGATTATCAAGAGGACTAAAGATCTCACACAAATAATTTCATTTTTCTGGTATTCAAAAAGGCTGAACCAACCCTAAGATCCTCCCAATTCTAAAATCCTACTGCCCGGGAACCTGTATTCCAGTCCAGCCTGCATCACTGGGCCATCTTTACTTCTGTCGTGTTAACCCCCTGCTTTAGGGTAACAGGACACTGCTTGCTGTACTCAAGGCTCACTGGGCTCCTCAGCCTCCAACAGTCTGTACTCACCAGGCCTGCTAGTGGCATGTCAGCAGCAACTTGAACAGTTCCTAAGGACCAACTGCCACACTTTCAGGAACATTATGAAAGACTAAGCAGAGGTGATAAATCTGGCTGTACGAAGGGAGGAACCACTGACACCTAAGTACAGATGTACGCCTGGATTAGCACATGCTAACCGAGATAAACCAGTTACCAAGGACCACATACTACATGGTTCCACGTATTAAACAGTACACAACAGGACTTCTAAAGGTGACAGACAGCAGTGTCTGCTTCAACAGAGGGACAGTAAAAGGGAGAGGTGATAAAGGTTCAGGTTTCTTCTAAGAGTGAGAACGCCTAAAGTAATCTTGGATAATGCATATATATATATATGGTAATATATATTGGTATGGTATATATGGTATACATATATTAGTATATGGCATATAAATTAGAATAAAGCTAATTTTTAAAGTTGGTATCTTAATATTGTATATAATGGAAATATTTATGCCACAGACATTGACAATAGCCTTATCTCTCTCCATGTCAAGCCAGTTTTTACTAGCATAGAGTGCTCTTGTCCTTTAGTCAAGAGATGTATGGCTGATCCAAATTTGAATTGTTATAATTATTTGCCTGTAAATTAATAAATTTAATTCACTTAGAGAGTATTTCCCGAGTCCAGATTTAAGCTCCGTTCCACAAGTATTCAATATGTCAAGAAAATAAGGTCAGGGGAAAGGGAGTAGGACTTACGAATCAGTGTCCAGTGAAAAGTAATCATACAGCTTCACTATTCTGGGATGATCCAGCTCTTTGTGAATCCGGTATTCCCTGCACGCATGCCTGTGAACACAATGCCAGCATAAACAGAGAGCACTTGGCCTGCTCCTTAGAGCTCGCCCTAACTTCTCTAGCACCTCCCATTCCCACATGTTCATTTGTTTGTTCCATTAGGATACATCTGGTCATCTCATCTAATCACTCTTTCTTCAATCTATTCTCACTAATCTTTTCTATCTAGCCACTGAGAAAATAGGTGCTCAAATCTTTCTTTTTTGAAAAACCTTTTCTTTTAGATTTATTTATTTTATGTATGTGAGTACACTGTCACTCTCTTTAGACACGCCAGAAGAGGGCATAAGATCCCATTCCAAATGGTTGTGAGCCACCATGTGGTTGCTGGGAATTGAACTCAGGACCTTCGGAAGGGCAGTCAATGCGCTTAACTGCTGAGCCATCTCTCTAGCCCGCAAATATTTCTTAAATGAATAGATGTTGACTTTTCTGTGACAACCACACCTCTTTTATGCTAATCCCCAATACTAAAAATTACAGCCTTCTCTTCTAAAGTGATGCTTCCAGGGACTGGGAAGGTGGTGTACTGGTAGAGTTCTTTCTTGCTTGCTGTGCTAGCATGGGAATCAGAACATGCACCCAGCACCTCTGTAAGTGCTGAGCGGGCATGGCAGTCCATTTGCACACCGGCCTTGGAAGATGAACACAGAGAAGCTCCAAATCGCAAGTTCTGGGTCTGCCTGAGACCATATCTCATAAAATAAGGTAGAAGAGTAATGAAGGATGATTACTGACATTAGCTTCTATCTCCTAAGTGCTGCAATTTCAAGCATGAATCACAACAAATAGCTTCACTTGAAACTGAACAAACAAAACAAAACGAAATGATTTTCTAAGAGTCTCGCTGCCAGGCCTGCCGACCTGGTGGAAGGAGAACTGACTCCCACAATCTGTCCTTTGAGCTACAAAGTGCTGTCACACACGCRTACTCCTAACAAGTAAAATAAACACAACTAAAGAAGCTTTAAAACGTACCTTTCTAGTTCAAAATAATAAAACTATAAGCAAAGTATATTATATATGTGAGATATGTATCAGCCACACAAAGGATTTCAAAAAGAGTAAGCAGGGATCTGAGGAGGTGGCTTAGTCAACAAATTACTTGTCTTCCAAGTAACACGGACCTGAGCTCAAAACAGCTGGGTGCAGTGGCCAATGGTTATGATCCCAGTGCTGGGGAAGCAGAGGAAGTTCGCTCTCTGGGGCTCACTGCTCACTGCTCCATCAGTCTCGCCTATTTGATGAAGTCAAATGAGAGACCCTGTCTCAGAAAACCACGGTGACAGCTCCTGGGGCACATAGAACGCTGCCCTCTAGTCTCTACATGTAGGCTCATACACTTGCACATATAGTATGAGGCACACACATACACACACATTTACATCATATATTTATCAAAAGATTTTAAAAGTGGTTCTTATGTATAGACAGCAACTAGAAACCACTTTAAGTAGCACCATTTAAGATATTTTAAGGCAGAAGTCAGAAAAGAGAAATTTTCTATTAAATAAATGAAGAAAAGTGATTGTTTCTGAAGCTGATATGTCCCAATATATTAAACAGTTCACATTACTACTCAGCAATTAAAAAAAATGAATTCATGAAATTTTTAGGCAAATGGATGGAACTGGAAAATATCATCCTAAGTGAGGTAACCCAATCACAAAAGAATACATATGGAATGCAGTCACTGATAAGTGGATATTAATTAGCCCAGAAGCTCTGAATAATCAAGACACAATTAACATATCAAATGATTCCCAAGAAGGAAGGAGAGGGTCCTGGTCCTGGAAAGGCTTGATGCAGCATTGTAGGGAAGTGCCAGGACAGAGAAGTGGGAGGGASATGATTGGGGAATGGGCGGAGGGAAGAGGGCTTATGGGACTTATGGGGAGGGGGGAACCAGGAAAGGGGAAGGCACTTGGAATGTAAACAAAGAATATAGAAAAAAGAAAAGAAAAGAAAAGAAAGTACATATAAAGCATGTAACTTAAAAAAAATAAGTTTAAAAGCTGGCGAAACAAGGGAGGAACAGAAGCTTTCAAGTAATTATTAAAGGTTCTCCGTAATGGACACTCTGGAGTTCATGCCAAGACGCTACGTTAAGTTTCACTGCTGCTTCTAATGCTTCGTTTCATCACCACTGTCTTCCTATACAGACATGGCGGGCCCATACTAAGGCGGGGGAGTAGCAGACACACACTAAGTGAGGAATGGAGGACCAGGTTCCCTAGACTCTGGCTCTTCATCACTGCGTGAGGAGTCTCGAGATGCACTCCTGTGGGGTACTGGGCACACACAGCCTTGGCTCAAAACCCCATTTCACCAAATAGCTCCACTTAGGATTCAGTGCAATATTTTACCTTTGACAAAATAAAATTACGAACAAAAAAACAGTAACAACTTGCAACTGTATGGTCTAAAGAGATCACTGTTCAAGTCACTTCTGGATAAGCAAACTTCTAGACTATAATTACATGTCCCTTCCAGTAACTTTTGCACATTTCAAAGTACAGACATTTTCATCATAAATGTACAGAAAACAAATGGCAGAGAAGTTAAGAATGAAAGAAAGTGGGGGCTGAGAGATGGCTCAGCAGTTAAGAGCACCAACTGCTCTTCCAAAGGTTCTGAGTTCAAGTTCCAGCAACCATATGGTGGCTCGCAACCATCTGTAACAAGATCTGGTGACGCCCTCTTCTGGAGTGTCTGAAGACAGCTATATAGACTTACATATAATAAATAAATAAATCTTAAAAAAAAAAAAAGAATGAAAGAAAGTGTCATTCAAAGTTGTCATTATCTAAGCCAGGTACAGTAGCATATCCAGTAACAGCAGCATTTACAACACTGAGGCAGGAGGAATGGCATGAGTTCAAAGTTAGCTGGSCTACAGAATGAGCCCCAACGTAAAACAATTTACGCTGAAGTCCTCACCAACTAAACTAACACCTAAAACAGCAAGGCCAACACAGCCACAGCCCTGCCAGGCTCTCAGGCTACTGCTTTGTCCTTCTCCAGCAAGGCACGACTGATCTGTATCCCTCAGATTCAACATTCCAGTTAGCATCCAAGAGATTAAAGGACTATAAATAAGAAAGCAAGAGAAATTTATACACTAAAATGTATCCATTTTTCTTCTTATAGAATGATGTAAACAGATTTTGGGAATGCTTGCTTTTACATTAGAAAATTTAAAGGCTACCATAATAAGAACATATGAATTTGGATAAATTATTTTTTAATTTTCTGTATATGAGTGCTTTATCTGCAGGTACACCTGCATGCTAGAAGAGGGCATCAGATCTCAATATAGACGGCTGTGAGCATATGGTTGCTAGAAACTGAACTTAGGACCTCTCGAAAAGAGCAAACAATACTCTTAGCTGCTGAGCCATTTCTCCAGTCCAGAATAACTTAGATACATACAGAAATAGATATAAATTATTTTTACTAATTAAGAGTGCTTAATATGTAATTTTCCTATTGTAGACATTTTGTTATGTTTTGGAAAATTAAAGAAATGTAGCAGGGAAGGATGGATGATTAAGTTTGTTAATGCAGGTTCAAGGACCCAGGCTAGGACCCCTGGACCATGTAAAAAGCCTAACACAGTGACATAGAGCCTCTGTGCTGGGGGATAGAGACAAGTAGATCCGGGGGTTTGCTGGCCAAGACACTTTTCCAAAGTGGCACACTCCAAATACAGTGACATACTCTGCCTTTAAAAAAAAAAAAAAAAAAAAAAGGTGAAATGGTTCAACACAAAAAAGAACTTGCTATGTGATAGTTTGAGTTCTGTCTCTGGAACATACATGTTTGGAGAAAACTGGCTCCTAAGACCTGTTTCTGATTTTTCTAATATGTTAAMTGTGTGCATGTTAACCCACACAATCGTAATTTTTAAAATAAATTTTAATTAAAAAACAAACCGTAAAGTAGACAGTGGCTGAGGCCACTAGTTTCCACATGAATATGCACATGTGCTCATGTTCCACACACCACCACCCCAGCGCCACCTCACCCACACTTCACACAAATCAAAAGAAAAATAGTAATCGAATTTTCATACTGCAAGAGTAATATGCCAAGTTTTCAATTTGCTTATGGAAGAAGGGAAAGAGTTCRGTATAATGGGTGTTGTGCACTTATAATCCTACTTGGGAGATGGAGTCGGGAGAAGTTAAAGGTTATTATCATCTAGCAAAAGCCAGCCTAGGATGCACAAGACCCTGTTCTCAATGCCCCTCTCCCATCCCCAAAAGAAAGGAATATAACTCAAAATGTAACAAAACAAGATGTCTTACTTTGTCTAAGGTTCTTTTCAACAAAATAAATTTATTTTGCTTCAAAAATAATTGGGAAATAGCTCAAATAGAAAAATAATTTAATAAGACCCTACTAGGCAGGGCCATGTTTACTAACACTGAAGCATACTTCCTCTTCAATGTTAATCTAATGCTAAATTATCAAAGCACTATTCAAAATCTATTATGTACTTGACCCAAGTCAAGTTCAGAGAAGTTAATGATACTTAACCAACTCGCCCAATTTTAAAAACAGATTTACTTATTGAACTGGAGTGACAAATGGTTTATAAGCACCATGCAGGTGCTAGGAAATACACTCAAGCCCTTTGCAAGAGCAACAAGTGTCATGAGCCATCTCTCCAGCCCCAACTTAAACTTATCATTATTTATAGCATAAAGCTCAAAGCAGGATTTCCATCACTTAGTTAAAATCAAATGTAGAAGTGTTACACGTGCCACAATCCCCCTCCACCCCCCCAAAGAGACAGTGAGAAAGTATGACACACAATTCTAATTGGAAGACCAGACCAGAGTTTAGACAAAGGCAGTGTCTTATCAGTCTATCCCTTTCTCTCTGATTTATTTTCATTTGTAAGTATGAGCAAAAGTCTATGTGTATGTATGTGTATGTGTGTGTGTGTGTGTGTGGGGGGGGTCAAGGTGGTGCTCTGTGTGTGTGTGTGTGTGTGCGCGCGCGCGCACACACACACACGTGTATCTATGGAAGCTAGAACAAAGTGTCAGGTGCCCTGGAAATGGAGTTAACAGATGGCTGTAAAGCCAACCAATATGATGCTGGGAACTGAACTCAGGATCTCTAAAAGAGAGTGCTCTGAACCACTGAGCCGGCTCTCCAGCCACTTCACTTGCTCTAATTCCAGTAGAAATGAAAGAAAGACAACCACTTAGATGGGCATGGGAGCACAAATCTAATCCTTCCACTAAGGAGACAGGCAGGAGAACTGCTGTTAGCTTTAAGGCCAGCTTAGTCTACACCATGAGACCCTGTCTCAAAGAAGTAGAACTAAAACTAAAACAGAACACCTCAATCTATAATCACTGAGGCTCAACCTACCTGCCAAGTGTATTCCAGGAGGAACCGGGGCCTAGCTTTACCGGCTGCAGTCACTCTGGTATGCAGTGTCACCGTTCTCTTAAGGTCAACCAAAGAGCTAGATCTGAGGCTATCACTTTGCAAAATATGTACAAGTCCCAGCATAGGAATTGTTTTCAAGGTTGACTTGGTCCCTAGAAACAACTGTTTTCCAGTAGCCAATGACAGGCAAGCTACAGAACAGGTTCCAAAGATATCTAAAGGGTATTTGTAGAGAGATGCATGTCCTAGATAAACACCATTAACCATTCTTGCAAGTCTCAATACAATAGAACAATTTTCACTTATAATTGGTCAGAACATGTGGTTTCCTTCTCTGAAGTGTTCCTGGCATTCACTGTTGCATGCCATATATTCCTGACATCAGGTGACTGGAATGCACTTTTAATAATGTATCTGGCTTCTCAGAAACATCTGGACTGCAGCTGCTTGTCATGTGAGCTTGTGCACACAAGGAGTTTTACACGAGGCATTTATCATCCCTTTCTACCTCTGCCTAAAGCCTGCTTCTCTCATGCAGTGCTGACTTCTGCTAGTGTGGAACAGAAAGACTTTCCAGTTCCCTGGTGTACAATAGGTTTTCCGCTTATGAATTAGAAGTTAACTAAAAAGTTTCTTCAATCCCTACTATTTTTTTCTCCTCCAAAGTCTTATGAAAAAAACAAAAACAAAAAATCTAAACAAAAAGCAAAACACCAAGGCTATTTCTGTAACCAAAAGCATTTAGTACTATCAGAAGGGGCTTGTCTTCTTTCAGGGACGGGACCTGCCTCACTCAATATTTGTATCTATCACAAGGAGACAAAACTGCTTAGTGGGGAACACAATAGCAAATTAAGTCTGGAGATTCCAAAACAAATGAGCCATGAACTCCAGTGTTTAGAAGCTCAGGAGGGAATATGACAAAACCTGACATTAGTGGAACAAAGAAATCCACAGCTGCATATGTAGTGACTATTCATTCCARGGAAGCCACCCTTTAGCCCTGCAATCCCAAGGACAGAAAAGGGCTGCCATTTTTTACTGGCATTCTCAAGAAAGGCAGCCACAGGAAGTAGAGCACCACAATCACATAAATTTGAGATATGCAAATGGACGGGCTAAAGGAAGAAAGAACACAATACTAAGGGGCTCAAGTCAAGCATGTGCCACTGAGGCACACTAAGACTCCTTCCTTCCAGCCCCACTGTCTCCTGCCCAGTCGACTACAGACAGACAATGGTTTCTGGAGCCTAGTCTGCTGTAGCTGTCTTTAAGAGACAACAGGAGGAGTCAGAAGCACACTCCTCACTAAGGGGAGGCTTGTGTTTACACTCGCTTCTAATGGTCTCGGTTCTGTAAGCAACTGTATCACTGTAAGACATGGAATATATTCTCTTTGCTGGAACAGTAAAGATTAAAGACGATAATTCATCCAAAGCACTTTCACAATGCACACACCCTACCTATCATTAATGTCTGTGCAAACATCAGACACTTCAGCAAGACTTACTTGTGGTAATTCTCCTTTTTCTCATCTCTCCAGTTTTTATTTAACTGGTGAATTTTCACAGCTACATATCTTTGCTCCGTTAGATCAAACGCCTATTTAAAAAAAAAAAGGAAAAAATTATATTCTATATAAATACTAACAAGAATTACAGGGAACTCACTTCTATTTAACAAATCAACCAACACAAAGTCTAAAATACATTATTAAATGAAAGCACCAACAAATGACATGTCATGTACTTGCTCCAGTGTTGCAACCATCTTCTTGAAAATTGTGATTAGATAATTTAGAAGTCTCCAGACACRCTGGCACCGTGAGATTTAAATGACAAACTCAAGCAAACACCACAAGCAGAAAGCCACCCCATGTTCTCAGGCTTGCTCCCAATAATGCTCCCTCACCCTGGATGTCATCCCTCCTGACCTAGGACTTTTCTTCCTGAGATTGTCTCTCATCCCTCAGCTAGTCTGGAAAACTCACATGCATCAACACTGTCTCTTTCCTTTTGAGATCTTGGGACACATACTGGCTGCTTCCTATAGAAAACCCAGCTGGTTATGATCATTGGTATGACCATTCACAAAGTATCCAAAAATTCAGTGTGTTGTGTTTACTAAAATAAGAACAGAAACAGAAACAAAACAAAACCACCCAGCTTTACATTTGGTGCCACAACTATGAACTGTAAAAGCAAAGTCTTAATCCAGTAGTAGCACACCAGGCTGGGCCGGGCTTTCCTGGTCCAGCAGCACTGCTCTATCTGTGCACACACATGGACAGCATGCCTACAAACAACAGAGGTGGTCAGGGCTCCGCGAGTCTTCCCACTGCTTCTCTAGGAAAGTAATGTGTAAAACGGGGTTGCTTATAAAACAAAGGTCTTGTCATGCTGGAGCAAAATGGGTATAGTTTATAGGAGAAAAACCTTCATAGAAGAGGAACAATTTTTTCTAACACTCTGAAGCATACACCATCATGGCTTTACTCCAAAAACCATYTCAAGATATTAAAAACTAGGTTATATTGTACCTCGTCTGTAAAAGCACTAATGCTTGTCAAATGCAACAGAAGGTGTAGAAAAAGGTGTTGAAGAGAACTTATCTGTGGGAAGAATGATGTTTATAAGGAGAGGTTAGCATGGACCCTTGATAAGGATGGAAAAGCCTCAAGCCTAGGCACAAGCATTGGTCAAGGCAATGACTGTTTATAATGTTTGATGATACTGCACAGGTGATCTGAATAAGTCAGCTACATAGCTTTCAACACACTAGCGATGCCCTCCTTGGCCATACCCTTTCTAAGAAGCTAGGATAAAACTATCTCATCAAAGCTCAACTATGTTATTTGCAAACGAAAGGTGAGCATGAGTCTGGGTCAGACTTCCCAGCACCGACTTTAGAAGCGTGAGTAAGGATACGCTGAAACCCAATCAGCACTGCCTTAAAGGCACAGGCTCAGGGATAGTGCTAACAGGAACACAATGTGAATGACTTAATGCTGCTGATATATACTGAAAAATGATTAAAGCAGCCACATGTGGTGGTGTGTGTGTAAGGCTGAGGCAGGAGAATTACCAACAATTGGGGCCACTTTGAATTACACTGTGAATTTAAAGTCAGTCTGGGCTACAGTGTGAAAACATCATAAAAACAGGAAAAAAAAGTTAAAAAAGGTAAATTGTATACATATAGCATAACAAAAAACAAACAAACAAACAAACAAAAAACACCTCTAACATTTAAGCTGGTTCCAGCTTACACACCTGTAATCTTAACACACAGGAGGTCAAGGTAGGAAAGACTGTAAATTCAAGACAAATCTAGGCTCCAAAGACCAGTAAATACATAAAAAATAATACTCAAGATGCTGGAGAGATGGCTCCTTGGCTAAGAGCACTGACTGCTCTTCCAGAGGACCCAGGTTTGCTCTCCACCACCCGCACGGTGACTCGAGACCATCTACAGCTGGAACAAGGGGTCCGACAACCTCTTCTGTTCCCCACAGGTACTACACACAGCATGTACAGCCTTCAAAGCACTCATACACATAAACAAATTGTTTTAAATACAGAAAAAAAAACTAAATAAAAAAGTGAACTTTTTAAACAGGGAAACCCATTTGGGATTCTAGCCCAGGAACAGAATGCRTGCCCAGCACACCCCCATGGAGGCACAAGGCCCAGGACTTCACAAAGAAGGGGAAACAAAACACAGTGGTTATTGCTTCTACTTGAAGGAAAGGCATGTTTTACACTCAGACTTCTCAACTATAAAATTTTGAATAAATAAACATAAATCATAACAGCAGAGACCACATCTCTATATCTTACAAGACAGGATTCTGCAATTATAAAGTCACATAATAAATCAGTTTTGCATTTTATAACCAGACATGAAAAATATGTAATTTGTTGGTGAACACAATGYGGGATTGTAGACATTTAAAACTGGCTGCCTCTCCTACTTGTGGAAATCAAGCTGTAGATACAGTTGTCATTACTCTGTGGGCTCTAAGAAAGACAGCCTTTTAAAACTGCAGTGCTCCAGACTGGAGAGATGGCTCAGCAGTTAAGAGCACTGACCACTCTTCCAGAGGTCCTGAGTTCAATGCCCAGCAACCACATGGAGGCTCACAACCATCTGTAATGGGATCTGATGCCCTCTTCTGGTGAGCAAGAAGACAGCTACAGTGTAATTATATACATAAAATAAATAATTGCAGTGCCCAGCAGTCTGGAGGACACTTCTCTAAAGCAGAGGGCTAGCTTCCATGTAACAAACAATTTGAAGCCAGCAAGATGGGTCAGTGGGTAAAGGTGCTTCCCACTAATCATGACAACCTGTGTTTAATCTTGGGAATTCATATGGTGGAAGAAGAGAATATTACGTGTAATCCTCAGAGAACCCCAAAACATCTACACATGTCTACAGACACACACACACACACACACACACACACTGGCGCATGCCCACAGACACACAAAATTTCAAAAAAAATTCTAAAAATATAATTAAAACATATTTTGTTCAAAAAATTTAAGACTAAAGTGAACACATACTTATTCTGAATAAATATGAATGCACTGGGAAAGACAAAATCAGGATAAAATTCAACATAATTTATGACTGTTTCCTMTTATCATTTTATCTAATTTTTCTACCTTAAAAACAGTAAAGAGCAGGCACAGTAACTCATAACTTGAATCACAACACTCAGGAGGCTGAGGCAGGAGAATTACTGTGAATGTTAGAGCAACATGATTTACAAGCCAGCCTGGGCTATGGGGGGGATCCTGTCTTTTGTGGTCACAAATTTATTGGAAGCAATTTTTCTAAAGATATTAATCCAAAAGCTTTTGAATTTAAGCCTACAGATATCAGCTCCTAATTCTCAGTATTGAAAATTTTTACAAATTGGTATAACCCTCTCTTTGTATTCAGATGCTTGTACTTACCTTGTAAACTTCACTGAAACCTCCTCGACCCAAAAGATGTAACAACAAGTATCTGTCATTTAGTGTTGGGTGGTCTTTAAACCTGTGGACACGGAACACACGGCGATCAAAGGCTAATCTTTCATACTCCARCATTCCTATAATACCTCCAACTTTAAATAAACACCTCACTGTAGCCACAGCTGAGGGCTTGACAACTGACATTACAGTGAACGGTGAGCACAAGGTTACACAGCTGAAAGAAACAGCAGAATTATAATGAACAGTAACAGCCATTAAAGTCAGATATTGATTCTTGTCTTAGYAGCTACATCTAAACTTGTGGCTGATTTTGATCTCCCTCCTTTTTCCTCACTATTTTAAAATTATATTAAGGCTTTAAGGTAYTTTTATATTGCCTTAAAAATAAAGTATTCCGTGTGTTACATGAATTCCTCTCTCTCTCCCTCCCTCTAGGGTCTTACTCTGTAGCCCTGGTTTGCCTGGAACTATGTAGGCTAAGGTGGCTTTGAACTCACAGAGATCCACTTGCCTCTAATTTCTAAATACTGAGA
>BDUI01000781.1:195247-210490 GCA_002335545.1 Apodemus speciosus
CACTGACTTCAAACTACTCGGCTCTTGGTTCTCTTCTGGTCTTCCTTTCTGACCGTGACTGAAGGACTGCAAGGGAATCACAAGAGAAACACTCAAGCTTTCAAACAGCCGGCTCGAACTTTTCCAGGCGTCGGCAAGTACTCCAAAGGAGAATTCTGTTCCTATTTCTTATTTTTCCACATATCGACTGGACAGAGACCTGCCAGATGGGCAGAGGATGACAAGTTCCGTTTTGTATGTTCTCCATCCTTCAGCACTCAAGCACTGTAGAAACACTCAAATCGGGAGTCTTCCAGGTCCCACACTGCTTGGAAAGATTAACATTTTGAAGGGAAGAGGGGAAGAGCAAGTCAGGAGCAAAGGGTAGGGAAAGGCGGCCAAGGAGGAGCACCCAGAATGCAAGTCAGTCTCAAGCATGAAAATGATGGAGAACCAAAGGATAGTGCACTGTGGCTCCTCAAGTCTGCACAGTGGGAAAACGAAAGACAGTTCTTTCTTTGTAGTGGGATCAAGAAACTAACACCCACATTCCCAACACTTGGGAGGCTGAGATGAAGCAAGATTACCAGCCTGGGTATCTTATGACCAAAAGAAAGGGGGCTGGAGAGATGGCTCAGTGGTTAAGAGTTGGCACTGTTCTTACAGAAATCCTGGGTTTGCTTCCCAGCACCWTGTGGGGCAGGCCACAACTACCTGWAACTCTAGCTCCAAGTCATCCACACCCATAAGGCTTTCCTGGACACTGCATCCAAGTGCACACACACACAGACATAATGAAAAATCTGAAAAGAATATGGCCTGCAACTCACTATGCAGCATGGGCTGGCCCTCAGGCAGTGGGTCCTTCAACCTCTTCCAGAGTTCTGGGATTACAAGCATGCAGCCACTATACACAGCCTAAAAATAACTCCTTAAATGACACGAGTGTCATAAATTAGGAGAGGAGACCAGAAGAAATGGACAGAGTTGAAACTGAGTTCTTCCAGCTGGTCCACAAACAAGTTGTCTGGGCCAATTATCTAATCGTTTCAAGTTTCACCAACCTCGTCGTGCTAGAGCTAGAGGATTCCCAGTGCCCTTTCTAGATGATAGGTCCCATTCTCAGTATTTTGTTTTGATAAAAGGTCTAATGTAGTTGAGGCTAACCTAGATCTCCCAGTGTGGATGAGGATGCTATCAAACTCCTGATCCTCCTGCTTTCCAAGAGCTAGGATTAATTACAAGCTAGGCGAGCAGTCTACCAACTGAACTACATTCCCAGCACAGACTCACCTTTATCTGTTTTCTGAGAGTCTCACTATGTAGCAGAGTTTGGTCTAAATTCTCAGTCCTTATTTTTCAGGCCCTAGGAGCTGGCATTATAGGCATATGCCCTGCTGCCTGTCTCCTGAGTGCATTTTTAAAGTAACCATTTGAACATAGATAAAATTTTTAGTTTCACCTTTTTTGGGGGGAGAGATGGGGGTCAAGACAGGGTTTCTCTTCGTAGCCCTGGCTGTCCTGAAACTCGAGATCCGCCTGCCTCTGCCTCCCAAGAGCTGGGATTAAAGGCGAGTGCCACCACTGCCCAGCAGTTTTAATTTTCTATAAATGAAGCTTTATGTCTGTTTTAGTTCCTGCTATTTTGTGGGGGTTCTTCAATGGTTCTTCCTCTCTCCTAACAATAGGATCTTTTCTGGCTCAGCAGCTTCTCCTGCTCGGCAGCCTTTTCTTTTCATTGCTCAGTCTCTTCACCAACTGCCCTYTCCTCTCCAGCCCTTCAGTCTTCTTTCTTCTGTCCCAACTGTCTTCTCTGTCCCTACTCTGCTGCCACCTAGACCCTATTCTCTTCCTACTCCTCTGACTCTTGGACTCTACTCTGTCTACAGAAGTCCAAGAGTTAACTGACACTAAAGGTCATAGGGTCAAGCAGTTCTAACTGCTAAGCATTCCCAAAGAGTCAGTTGACTAACCATTGTGGATCCTTTAAAGGGCCAGGCATACAAATAAATCAGGTGTCAAGGAAAGTCATACCACCCAAGTCTACTCTACTCAGCTTAGCAGCTGTTCCAATAGAAACTGCTTAGAACAATTGGGGACTTTNAAATAATATTCTTATTAAGGGTAACACTTTTATATGTGAGAACAATATAATTTATTTCAAAGATAGTTGGGGCACTAGTTTCTCCTATAATTGTAATAATAACTTTTAGGTGAGGAAAGATGATACTAATTCAGGTTTTCTTGTTGAAATAGCATGTATAGTTTTAGAAGGTTTCTATAATTCTTGTCTAGGCAATTTTCATTACAGAAATTTTTCAGAATCATTAACTCAAAATGAATAAGTGATAGAAAACAAAATGTAGATAAGCCAGTATTTTATAAATAAGGCAGAAAACTTGGGTTGGTTGTAGAGGAATTGGTCTACCTTCTGAGTGTTTCTAGAAATCTAAAATTCTTCTACAGAATCATGATTAAAGCATGCACTAAGAAGGCATATTGAACGTGAACCATTCTCTGATTTAAGAGTTTCATTTGTTTACTTAGGCACTCATTCATTCATTCATTCATTTTCTATGCATGTTATATGTATGGGTATGTGAGTTTTGCCTGTATGTATGCCAATGCAGGTGCCATATGTGTGTGCCAAGGAGGTCAGGGGAAGTTACATGTGGTTGTGAACTGCCACRCGGGTCCTGGAAATCAAATCTGGATACTCTACAAGAGCATCCAGTACTCTTAATGGCTGAGACATCTCTCAAGCTCCAAGATCATTTAACTGAGTGTTTGATTTCTTTCTCTAGTTGAGGGAAAACTATTAATGGCACTGGTCTCTTCTGTTAATAATAAAGATAAATAAATCTGATCATTATAAAAACAAACTGTGAATCAGCTATCCTTATAATTACTTCTTTTTCAAAGCAATATTGAATGCCAAATTACCAAAATCTTATACCTCACTTTATTGTAGTTTGTCATAGAAATAATGCTTTAAATTAGCAATCAATGAATTAATCTTATGTGTTTTAAAGCAGGTTTTTCCCTGTATCTCTGCTGCTTACTGACATTGCTAAGATCTATTATCATTTCCAGATGTCTTTAATTCTAGATAAAGCTTAGCCATCCAAAATTCTTATCAAAGTGACTATATAAATGCTTAGAATCTTTTGTTTCCTTCTTTCAAATTTGGGGAACCTACCTTGTCAAATACTTTACAGATAATTATGGCATGATTATGTTGACTGTTAAAGGATTCCTAAGGATTTCTTTTCCATAAAACTTTCTAGAATCAAARATGTATTTGTATTCATAACAATGAAGAGGGGACAAAAACGAGGGCTGCCACCTTCCACTGGATCAACTATGTTTATTATTCATATAAACATATGTGCATTACATACATATTTTTATATATTTGCAAATCATATAAATTTATATAATACATTCCACATATCTACATGCATGCACACATTCACACATGTACCTCTAAATATAAATGTTCTTTTTTTTCCTTTATTTCTTTCTCTATGGAAAGAGATGTATGTATAAAATCTCACCATTTCTCACAAGGTTCTGTCTAAATTTGATACATTTCCTTTTTTATTGTCGCTTTGAGTTTTGTTGTAATGTGTGTCTTTTGAAGAATYGGCTGTGTTTACAAATAYATTTGTCAAATATGGAGGCATATACCTGCAATCTCAGTGGGTTGAAAGGCCATGGAAGGGTGCTAGCCAATCTTGAGGCTGGCCTGGTCAAWGGATTAACAGGACCTTGATTCAAAAATACAAACCACTTTTGTGAGGCCATAGATTCAACCGCTAGAATCACAAAGCAAGCAGATGAATAACAGCAAACAARCAAACACAAACCTGGATCACTGATTTTCAAGAAGCTTTCTGCCATTTTCTATTTTCTGCTGTTTTCCAATTTGCTCTTCACTGTAACCTTATATGCAGAATTGTTTAGTGATGGCTTGCTTTACAGTCTCTATTGAACTTGTCTTCAACTAAGGCAATTGTTRGAAATTTAKTATTTCTTCCCCCTCCACCCCGGATTCTTCTGTTTTTAGTTTACATGAGTCATAGCATAAACCACACAAGAATGTTTCGGGAAGAGTCTGCTGACCTGCTTGCTCGAGACATGACTAAGTGCCTACCTTTAGTGACAGACACTATATCCCCTGAATGAAAAAACTTGTGAAAAAGAGTGACATCCAAAAGACTAATATGTTCTGGACTCTTAGTGGAATCTTAGATTCAGGACAGAGAGAGAGAGAGAGAGAGAGAGAGAGAGAGAGAGAGAGAACTTTCTTAAAATTCTATCTCGATCCATGATTGCACATGTCTAGAAACCTAGCACTGAGCACCCAGAGGCAGGAGGATTAGAAGGTCAAGGCTAACCTTGGCTGTGAACCCAAAGCCAGTTAAGCTCATGATACTGTGTATCCAAACACAGCCAAATGAAAGTGGTTTGACCTATGATAATTTACTTCAGTAAAAAAGAGGAATGAAACAATTGAGTATTCTGATGAAAGTTCCTTCAATGCTTATTTAATTTCAATAATGGAGACATGTTTAATTTGTATTTTGAGTAAATCATTATGTTGTTTCTATTATCTTCTATCRAGTTATGCTTAAGTAATCGATGTCTTCTGAAATAAATTATAACCCAATTAATATTTTAAAAATATTCTTGTAGATGAAAACAATCATTTCAAATATTATTTCTGTTGATATTTGACCTTCTATCTTTGCCTTTTGTTATATTCCATCTATAACCTACTCACTGTTTATTTATTGCTTTCCCTGCACGTTAATAGACAATAAAAGTAGACATCTGCATGCAAAACTATCTGCATTCATGACAAAAGAATATAACACTCATAATTTGCATCTTAAACTTAATTCAAATCAAAGAGCTAGTGTTCCGTTTGAAGTTGGGGCTGTTATCACCTGTAAAGTAGCTGTTCAAAAGCATCAGAGCCAGAYATACAGATGAGCAAATAACATCTCTCATTTTTGGCTCAATTCACATTTTGCAGAGCTGTGGGGATTGTTGTCTTAGACTTCTCTGTGATGAGGTTTGGCAGAGAACATTCATTGTTCAGGTTTTTAAAAAGGGCAAGATTTTGGCAGGAATAACTTTCGTAGAAAAGGAATGCTCTGCTTACACATGTGCACTCAATAAACTCTCAGAGCACTTGGGCTAACACACTAGGGTCTGGTTGCCCCACCCTCCAGGCTGTGCACCCTGATTGTTTAAAAGCCTTCATTTGTTGTATTCCTATCAACACACTTCTTTTCATATTTCAGGAAATCTTATTTTTATTCATATTTCAGAACTTATAATGAACAGTCATTTCATATCCTGTTCACTTTTACTCCAGAGTTATTAAGATAACAACTGCATTGAGGTTTCCTTTTCCCTAGTTATTAGTAATCAGAGTCACGATGCCAYGACAACYAGCAATCATCTTTTTGAGTATCTATGATCCTCTGTTATTTCCAGTTGTCAGAAATGAAGATGTGGAGTTAACATCAGTGTATAGTATACAAGTTCTCTCTATGTAAAGAATGCTGACTTACATGTGTGCATTTTGATAGATAYCAGGATGAGCAAACACAATCTTGTATATCTCCCAAGTCAATAATCAAAACTAGCCAATGTCAGCCACTTGGGCCAAACACTTAAGCCTAGGATGCCTGTATTTTTTCCACATGAGGATTTTGCTGCAGTTGATTCTCCTTCTGCTTGGAGTGTTTTTTTTTTTTTTTTTTTCTTTTGTTGCCAGCACTGATCCCTGCCCTTAACTAAAGACTCCTTCCATGCTGACCCTGAACCTATGTCCACTCATATTSAAAAAAATCTTGTCTGAAGAAGTAATTTTCACATAACTCCTATTCATCTTTTCAGAAGATAATTCTACCCCTTTCACTTGTTCCAAAATAATAGACTAATTCCTGTAGGTAAGGACACAATGGTGACTTACTTTATATTCTTCCTCCATCATCCTGTCAGGATTTCTCCTAGCATGGGCATGAAAGACTCACGGTCTCACTTATTTGCACTGAAGGTTGTCCAGTTGTCATCCACTGAATTTTCTTTCTTTCTTTGTTTCTTTGTTTTTTTCTTTCTTTCTTCTTCATTTTATGACTGTTTGAATATGAAATGTGTTGCAAAGCTTAGTTTACAATACAGTACTTCAACTCAAAGCATATCTCATTCATATATTTCCCATGTATTTTATACATTTGCAGTCCATCTGTCTTGAACTCTTATCTTTATTTTAAGAAATATTTATTAAGTGAGTGTGTGCTATACATTGGGCACTGTGTGAGCATCACTAATCGAATAAAATGAAAAAACATAGTTTCTGTTCTTAGGTAGCCATTCACTACCATGGACCAAGTCAAACTTCTCTGTCAAATCCAGCAAATAGGTTAMRTCTTTTTCATTCTTTAGCCAAATTCAGTCCCATAGACTTCCCAAACATTGAAGATTATTTGCAATGTTGTTTATTATACTCCAGAACTATATGGTAACACCCTATTGCCGAAGACACCACAGATAGGACACAGAACACAGATAAATCTACCTGATACTCAACTTAAGGTTTTACCAGTACTGGCTAGTGTTCATAGTGCTAGAAGGTGCTCTATAAACCAGAAGAGCAGAAAAGTAATCAGCAACCAAATCYACCTAGCAAGTGTTATCTAACATGGCAACCTGCCTACAAGATAGAGCCACTTACCAGTGACACAATCGTTAGAGAGATTAGTCAACCACTTTTAAAACTTAGATTGAAAGCCYACCCCATGTGAAGAAACCCATAAATTCTTTATTACTGAGGCCAACCCTAGAATATGAGGCTATATGGTCATGGATCCAGGGGAAAACACACTACTATTGTTCTACTAAATCAATATAGAAATAAAAGTACTCCAAATGTTAACTCTRTAGATCACTATATCGCTCAGCCCCAGCAAAGATGTCCTATGCCTATTCTTTAATCATGTCATCTTTCACCTCATCCTCTACTACGAGTTATGAAGAGGCTATGTCCAGAGTTTCCTCCTCATGCTGGATTACCTTGGGTCCCAAATCTTTCACTAAAACACCACAAACTTTAACTCATCACCTGAGATTAGTCTTTAKTATTTAACACTTTTATTGTAAAATTKTAAAACTTAGTTTTGGAAGTGAAAGTTTTATGGTCTATGATTAGTGTAATGTTGAATACATTTTGAAGCATTGGGGGAAATGTGGTGCAAWGGTTTAGATGATGAGTTATGAGAAAATACAGTCTGAWTTCATTTTCTAGCTATGTCATTCAAATAGTCATATGACCTGTCTATTTCTCCATTTGTTTGGGTTAATAGATTATACTAAGATCATAAAAACATTTTTAGAAATAATTTGTAGAGACAAACAAAATGTTATATGGTACATTATAAGTCCTGTGTTACCTTGACTTGTCTTACACAGACATTGCCTATTACACATTTACATAGATTATTTCCATTAAACCTATACCTCGTACTGTCTTCTTGTTTTATCTGATGAAACCATTCAAGACAGTCTTGTGGTTGCTAATCCTTGTATACACTTGGATAAGAGAATAATATTTCCAAACTGATCCTCTTCCTTCTTCTTCTTTTTCCAACTCCTGTCCAGGCACTTGCCTCTTCCTCACTCAGAAGTGTGAAGACCACTCTATGACAATAGAATATAGGTATTCCAACAGGAATGAAAATGCCTTTATGCATGTTGTTATGTAAGCAGCATTTATGTATGGACACCAACCGTCATGTAATAGTGTCCTGAAGCAGTCCCCTTTTAATTTCCATCCTGTTTTCATGGCATTACACTGTTTCCTTTCCATTGCATGGTTTGTAACAGTGCCCACTTCCTTGATGCAGTGCTCCATTCGCGAATGCAGATACAAATTATTCAACAGGATACTTTAAAAACTTGCCCTTGTATGTTCCTTTTCCCACTGAAGTGTGCCCGATCTCATTCCCATGACTTTGCCCACAATTCATCTACTGGTGTGACTACTTTGTTCCTGTGCATCTTCTTGTCAGGTATTGTTCTTGGGACCTTTCCCTAAATGGCCTCGCTGTTATAACATTCCAAGATATCCTATTTTAGTATGCTTCATAAGAAAGCGAAGGGGAAACAAAATGATCTAATTCACTGCTCACTTTCTTGAGGAACTGGAAATAATCCCAGAATCAAACAGTCTCATGCCCAGACACAAGATCGTTTGTAGACCACACACCAGTGCAGAACTACCTCTACTTGAGCTGTCTGGCTATGGATGGAGTACTCGAGGCTTTCTTTCTGTCCTGCATATTTAGGGGACTCTACTGGAAGCTGCAGTGCTGCCTTATGCAATCAAGTTACCTAGGGAAAGTTAAGTCCTCATCTGMTAAGAAGCAGTATCAGAGAGAGCTCAGAGATAAATCCCTCTGGATCTGTGAAGACTTTAGTAGGAAAAGCACATTTTTATCCTATGCTACATCATCATTTTTTCACARTTCTCTGCTGTAAAACTAAACAGGAGTGGCAAATATGTTAATCAGTGATATTCTCCAAAAGTTAAACTTCAAGGRTATGTGAGCTYCTGAGCAAGTGCATGTGTAACTGAATGACATCTGAATTATTGTGGGAAAGTTCCTTTGAATGATACTGTTACCAGCCAGTCTATTCTCACAATTATCTACTTTGTTTGTGAGTGACTAACAGTATACATTTTATAAATAATTTATGAACATATTTCACAAAAGTAAAAAGTTTTGTCAAAAATAAAAGGTGTAATATGGATTATTTTTAAATATCTTCAAAATAGCACATGTCCCATTGCTACAAGTTTCCCATAAGAATATTCAGTAGTTTTTTTTTTTTGCCCTTTAGTTACTATGATTCTATGATACGTATAAACTGAGCCTTTTCAAACTCAAGTAATAGAAACCAGTCTCCTTCTGCATATAGAGACACTTCTCACCTGCTTTGTCTAATAGTAGCTGTTAGACTCTTCTGATTCAGTAAGGATTCCACCATGTAAAAAAGGAATTCTGTGCAGAGATACCAAAAAAAACAAAGAATTGAAAGGCAAGGGGCTAGGCATGATGGTTTATACTTGTAATCTATGCTAAGGAGATGGAGCAACAGCATCAGGAGTCCAAGGCCTTATTTTGATACATAGTATATAGTYGATGTAATGCCTACTGGGGCTACAGAGGTCCTTGTCTTAAACAAACAAGCCAGCCAACTGACAAAMAAACAACATCCAGAGGAGAGAGAAGGAGAGAGAACTAGGAAGAAGGAGAAAGGAAATAGGGAGAGAATGGAGATAAGAGAGACCAGAAGGCACATGCATACCATGCTGAGTTCCGCTACTTCGTTAGCAATTGTACCATATGCAATTGAGTCTTCACAGCGTTCAGGGAACAGGGRATGGACAACTGGGCTGCAGAACATGGAACACGGAGGTTCTTGGTGGGTGGTGCCCGAAAGTTCAAGTTCTGTGACCCTTCCAAGATACCTAATCCAAGCATTTTCTCCCTTTATCTTTGATTTGTATAATCTTTTACATTAAACCAGTCAGTGTAAGTGTGACCCCAAGTTCCACGCATGGTTCAAGAAAATTAATCAAACCCAGGGAGGTTGTTGTGGAGAATCTAGATTTGTAGATAGCTGATTAGGTACACAATGAAAGAACCCATGACTTGCAATTGGTAGAGCATCAGGATTTTAAAGCCYGGCCTTGTTACAAAGCTATTTTTGGCCTAGCCTGAGCTACATGAAAAATAGACAATAAGCAAAAAGTACTGAAGCAGTCAGTTCAAAGACTGTTTAGTTTTACTCTTCTCTTCCCTCCCTTCAACACTTTCCATGCTCTCTCCTTGCTCTCTCTGAAACTTAGCGCCTCTTTTTCCTGTTTCTATATGCATCCCATAATCGTGCACCCTTTGAGTTATCCTTCCCTGTTATTCATTGTTGTGATTCTTAGGCATCAGAGCTGGGTAGGACTACTGGCTACTTACCTTTCATGGAATCCTGCAAGGCGCCTTCCGATTCCTTGAATGCCAGTTCTCAGGAAGAAGGTGTCTAGGTCAGATCCAGCTCTGATGCTCTAAACCCTAGATCAGATCCTTTAGGCCAGGAACCAAAGCATGAAATGACTTCAACAGTAGAAACTTAGGTTCAACATCTGGGAGGTAACCAGGCACTGTGGCAAAAGCCTATAATGTTTTGGAGTYTTTTGTACAATCCTGATCAAAATCCCTCAAACCTTATGTTCAGGTTTGTTAGACAGTCTGTGGCTCATGGAAAGAGATTTGTTAGCTGAGATAGGACAATTTCATTTTAACTTAGTACGTATATGCAAACACAGACTTACATGTAATTTTACGTGWACAGTTATAAATGTGATACCTTGTGACTTTTTAGAGTCCTTACTGTTATTTTCTTTAAAAAAATATTTTCGTGGTATTTTATTTATCCTTTATTATCCTTTTTATTTTTCCACTAGTCAGTGGAAATTTGATGAACTGTCTTTCCAAAGGTGTTTTAGGAAATAAGAAAAATCTTGCTAATTTCTAAATATTTAGAAAGGGGATCTGTTTTCAAAGGATAACATCATATGATTTTCCTAGGACCTGCCAGGCTAATTTGGGATTATTGGGGAAGTTTCAGAGTCATTAAGCAAGGATTGACATTGATCRAAGTAACATTCTTGTTGCATATCTATAGCCCAGGATTAAAAAAAGATAGGGAAGGTATGAGGTATCCAGCTAGCATGTAGGTCTGACTTGAGGAATGCTGCACTTGCTTCATTGCCCTGATGGCTCCTTTCCTTGCTCTGTCATCATTGGCACACCATTGGATGAGAAATAGTAGCCAATRACTCTAGCCTATATTTAATTTTCAAAATAATGCCAAATTTGTTCTCATAGTAAAATCTTGGGTCCAACAGTGCTCACAGTACCAGTTATGAATGGAATTTGTCCNAAGTAACATTCTTGTTGCATATCTATAGCCCAGGATTAAAAAAAGATAGGGAAGGTATGAGGTATCCAGCTAGCATGTAGGTCTGACTTGAGGAATGCTGCACTTGCTTCATTGCCCTGATGGCTCCTTTCCTTGCTCTGTCATCATTGGCACACCATTGGATGAGAAATAGTAGCCAATRACTCTAGCCTATATTTAATTTTCAAAATAATGCCAAATTTGTTCTCATAGTAAAATCTTGGGTCCAACAGTGCTCACAGTACCAGTTATGAATGGAATTTGTCCYATTCTCTCCATCTTTAGATGCTGACATTCTACTTTTTAAAAGCCAATTCAACCTTCCCTTACTCCTTCAATATGCCAATCCAGAATAGATATATCATGACCTTTGACCTTGACACACATCTGAGCACTGTGCACTAAGCCACTTCAATTTTAAACTACTGTATATGAATTTTAGTGTGCCTAAGAAGCAAGGGTCTTGAAGCAGAGATTCATTTCCAGTATCATACTCACTCCCTTTGACACTTCATAGAGATGTCAGTTCTGACTGTTTTAGAATTACAGATGAAAGAAATTCACAGGGAAGTTGAAAGATAGACATAAGAGCATGCAGCACCTGCATCATCAGTGAAGTACATTTTTTAAATATAAAAATGATATGGATTCTTTAGATTTCTTTTTTTCCAATTTTGATAAGATACAATCAAGAAGTCTTATAGATACAGAAGACAAGTCTCTTAGGTAGCAGTATTTTTTTAATTTTAAATTTTTTTCCAAAGAACAAACTGGTATCTTATGTATGAGTAAGCTTATAAACCTTGGACATTTTATAACAAGTCAATTTTGCTTTCTTTCTCATTGACCAGTTGTTGCTGTCAACCAGGATGCTCAAAGGAGGCAGAGAATCAAGAGTGAAAGTCACAGGCGATTATTTAGTCCTCAGAAGACAGAGCCCAGGAAGTTATTTTATGAACTGTACACCCAACTCTTGGAACTCCTCCAACAATGCATGTTTTGTTAAACTTTGTCAGAATCAGCACTGGAGGCTTTCATTTATCTTGTTCATTTTTTAACGTTCTAACTCTGGAAATGACTGGAATGTAGGCCTAGTAATCTGTCTGTCTTAGCATACCTATTAGGAAATCTTTCTAATTAAGAAATAATGATTTTAAAATCATCTAAATTGATTAATGCAATTGTTGTATTTCATAATTTAAAAAAAAGCATCCCTAGAAACTATCTACCTCAATTTTGTAATTCCACAGAGGACTGGGGATGCACTGATGTGACTTCTGCTTGCCTTTCAACACCCTCTATTCTTCCTTCCCACTCACTCCCTTCCTCCCTCCCTCCCTCCCTTCCTCCCTTCCTTCCTTCCTTACACATGAATGGATAACTTGTCTATTTTAAGATCAGTGCTGAGAATTCAAAGCGGAATAGCCCCCGGCTTGAGTAATTTTGGATCCACAGCTATGGCACACTGACTACAGTGTGCTCRGACTCACACATTAGGAAGTTACATGGTAGAAATTTCGACTGAAGTCTCTTTACTTCTAGAAAGGGCAAACATTTTGCTTCTTGGTGATGTCAACACATATGTACCTTAGAAAGATGGTGCGTTCTGTAGGGGATGTTGAAATCTGAAGCCAGGTGAGGATGAACTAAGGCCCACGTGTCAGTGATCCCTTCCAGAAGCCCAAATTACCTTTCCTATGTTACATTCATGAATTGTATTTAACTATGATCAATCACAACAAAAATTACTACAATTATTTATTAATTATATGAAGCTTTCTAACTAATTATACATCAATATTTATAGACTATATGGTCATATATACTGTATAGTATATATGATTCCATGTGTTTATAAATGATTATATACACTATAACTTATATATGATACCCCTATACATTATAGGTTTAGTGGGTCATATAACAGAGAGTAGGTATTGATAATATTTTTTGAGAGTTAAGTAAATATTTAAGGGAAGAAAATCTATGGTGTTAAAAGAAGCAAGTTCTATTCTACCAGATAAAATATAATTTTTCAATTACACTAAATAGTAGAAAAGCAAAGCTGGATTGCAGTCATCTTTTCCCAATATACACTTGGCCTTTGACATTGTCTAATTCCCAGTTTGTGCCATGTCCTTGTGCTCCAGAGCAGCAGGCACAAGTCTAGCTTCTCCTCACACACTTGCACTGATTCATAAAGTGTAGACTCACAACTTGAAAGTGTTGACTGTGTCTATCACCAGATAAGTGTCTCGAATGTCCTTCATGATGCTCTGGATGACTTAGGAGATTCAGGAAGATCCTTCTACAAAACAAGCAAGTGTGAACTTCTCTTTTCTTTTTCTGCCATATGTAAGGACACTCTCATTTATATTGCTATTACCTATTGATTTTATAGAAATTTCTTCATCTAAGAAACTTGAACAAGACAGACTGGTTTGAATTTACATATCATTTGTTTTGTGTATTGATTATAGAATGGTTTTCTGGGTGCCTTATAGAAAAGGTGGAATTATCTAGAGATTGATGATCAACTACGTCAGTCCAGCCCCTCTCCCAAAATATTGTGTAGAGCTTGTGTGATCACAGAGGTAGGGCTTTTTCCTTTTTCTTTTTTGTCCATTTTGTTTTCAAATGCACTACATTTTGGTTGATCTCTTCTTACTGTTGAATGTGGTAAAAAATTATATGGAACACTTTCAAAGTATTCATATATAGCTGTTCTTTACTTCCAAATAAATGGCCTCATTAAAAAAAAAAGCAAAACAAAACATTTAACCTAGCTGAATGTAGCCTCAGTCTTTTCTCTGTAGTTCTTTGTCTATGGGAGGTATAACTTTATCTGAAAGGCTGCTGCTTGTAATTTCTCATCTGGGCGTGAACAAAGAAAAAGATAACACTTCTGCATGCTATCATTCTTTCTTGGTGTGGTCACTTTTAATAATAGAAACAAAGGATGCATTTCCCAGTGTGCTCATCACAATCCCTCCAGGAAGCAGGTGTGYGCTCTTATTTTTCTTTGAAATTTTGTACTTATTTATTGCATTATATCTTTCAGTTGTGGATATTTTCCTGTAGAGGGAAATTCCATCCTTCCTGGAATAATAATCCCCAAAATTTAGATAAACYTTWGAAAAAAATCTGATGAAATGATAGGAAAACACACTCTTTCTTCTTATTCATAGTTGTGTTTTGATTTCATATCTACAAGTGAGGCCTTGACTGTTTTTAGTACTTCGTGGGGATACTTTTATTATATAAAAGTCACCCAAGTGAACTTAAAAGTGAACTGAAATCACATTCTCACAAATGCACAAGTCTATGGATTTTCAATAAGTATGACAGCTTTACAGTAAATTATAATGAAAGAAGACAATTTATAATAACTTGTCCACCTGTACTATCTTTGTCATCTCATTATCCCTGCCAAAATGCTTTRTGTCTATTACAGCACTTGTCCTTTTTGGTCATTCTCCATATTTCCAGGGACTCTTGGCTTCACTTCATCCATCCAGCCACAGCCTTTGGCTCAGACATGTGGGGCACAAACGTTCAGCTTATTTTAACTTTTTACTCATTGCCTATCTATGCAGTTGTTAAAAAACCCTGGGGTTGGGGCCTGACCTCTTTCTGGCTTTGGAATCATCAGGCAGGTTGTGGTTCACATGTGTCTTATGAAATACATACTGCTTTATAAGCAGCCTTTATCAGTCAATCATTTTTTAAGAACAATCCATCTGTTTTGATTTTCAGACATTCTWTCAGCTATATTTTGGAAAATGGAATTGGAAATCTGTACACATATCTGACACCATCACTCAGAGCCTTGGTGTGGCCTGCTGCTTAGGAAAGAGCTCACCTGAACAAAACACCTAGCTCATAGTTTCTCATTTACTCTTGTATTCTCCAAGGACTCCAAAGCAAAATGACAAGAATGGACTAGAGTTTTATTTATTTGTTTGTTTGCCTTAGAGACCTTTGGATGTCTATTTCTACAGCTAGTAATCTGAACGTTACAGACTTGTCAGTCATCTCTAGTACTAAGTAGGACAGGTGCTGTGGGTCTCCAGCTCTAGTTCCYGTCCACATGGGATTTATGAGCTTGCAACCTTGAACATGYTCTCTATACCTGCATTTCAACATTGGAAAAATGACAGTAATATCAGTATAGGACAACCAGGACCCAGGGGTGTTAAATGAATCAAAGTATGTTCACATTTCAAAATA
>BDUI01000781.1:217986-229330 GCA_002335545.1 Apodemus speciosus
ATTGTGAGTGATTCATTCTGTGGGATTAGCCTCTCTCAAAAACTACACAATTTAAACAAAACTAAAAATGACACTGAACTGTTATGTGTATATTTACATGCATAYTAAATATGTATATGCAGGGATGCAAAGTGTTTTGCTACTGAACAACAGTGTAAAGTACTTCTGTGAAAGCAATTAAACCTGATCACGAGATTATCTTTTGTGTTGCCTAATCTTAGTTGTACTACTTGCCACAGATTAAGTCAGGCGAATTAGAATTTTTTTTTTTTGTTTGTTTTTTAGAATTAGAATTTTAAAACAAAGAGCTCAGTGCTTGTCTGTTAGTGGAGAAAGAGAAACCATGGTGGCTTTGGTGAAGAGATGGAGGATAATGCATATTTCCAATATCCTGAGGGGATTGCCTAATCAATTGTCTGCCTTATTTGAACAACACTGCTATTATTTGCTCCTACACTGGTGATGGCAGAATCCAGTGCAAACACTTTGCCTTGTCATGGCTGGGCTGAGATCTAACTTTGCAGTCTGGTCATGCTTATCTTAGCCTTATGTAACTATTACATCATTCTTTCTCCTGTCCTATCTCATATGTCTCTTGGAATATTATGTAGTCTCACACTCGGGCTAAAATGACATTTATACTATGAAATTACCTTTGCTTTTATTGACATGCTTCCTTCTTCATAAGTTGGGAAACTTTATTACCATTATTTTGTTTATGTTTTATATATCTTGTATAGCACTTAYATTTTGCCTCAATTTTAGCTCTTCATGAACATGTTTGATTTCACTGAGTATATTATCTCTTTAAGTGAAAGGCCAATTTACTCCACAGCTATAAATTCAAAGGAGTTGAATCTTATATAAGTTTTGTTTTAAAGTCACTATTTAAAGTTTAAATTATACAGTGCCAAAAATGTCCTGAAAAGTTCCTGAGGTAATAGAGAGCAGGCATTATGAGTTATTTACACACCACCCTGGGGACTGATATTTAGTCTCTCAAGAAAGTGCACTAGAAGTTCCCCTTCTGTATTACATCAAGTCACTTTCTTCACTTTAGCCACAGATGAAGTAACTGGCTGTCCTTGAGAGTAAGAGGCTGTGGTGTATGAAAAGGTCCACTTGTCATTAAATAGGAAAATCAAATGCAGCTTAAGGGGATGCTCAAGGGATGTGAGAACTGGGAATGAATGAGGAAACCTCATTTTACTTTTTCAAGAAATATTAAGATTTTGTTGATCTAGAGGCATGCATTCTATCAGTGCTAGACGGCTGGGCTTGCGTGGGTGAAGCCCTGTCTTGATCACCAGAGAAGAGAATAAGGTTATTTTTCTCAAATTCTTCTAGCCACTTTGTGATCAAGGAATATGGTTTTTCAGGTTTTACAAGATTTTACACATACATATAGGATGACACACACAGGCACAGATGGAAATGTCAGCTAAAAATACAGGACTAGCTGAAATACCTGATTTAAATCCTGGATAATAGGTGGGCACCTGACAAAAGGATACAGAGACTCAACTCACACCATTTCCTGAAGAAATTACCATTGCAAAAAGCACAGACTTTCCTCAAACAGACTTCCATTCACACTGGCTTATAGCTATTTTTTTTGCATCAGTTTTAGCACAAGCTAATAGAGATTAAAGAGAATGTTCGTTAAAGAGAATATTCATCCTCCAGAGTCTGAAATGTGATGTGTAGTTTTAACTTACAGTAGGCACCCCAAAGTTTGGCTATTAGTGTCATTATTGATTGTTATATTCACAAACCAAATATTTATGACTGATGGCATGACTTTATTGGAAGATTAGAAGGATTCACGTTGGTGCTTTTGAATGCCACTCAGACATGAAATGCTTGGTTATTTATTTGAATGAGGGGGTGAAATATTTGGCTGTTTAAAGGCAGTTCTGGGAATGAGAAGAAGGGAGCCTCTTTGATTTTGAAGATGGGTTTCTGAATTGAGTCTTTCAGGAATAAGTGACTTCTTTGCCCATTTTCCACGAATTTACATTTTTTTTCATAGTGAACTCTCAGGATCTAATGCATTTTAAATAACATCTCTCATTTTTAATACAGCAGCCTTTAATTCTCACTCTCCTTTTATCTTTTCCTTTTTGGATACTTCAAGTTTTTGTTGTTGTTGTTGTTGTTGTTTTGTTGTTTTTTAAGGAAAATACTATTTTTTCGTACCTTCTTTTTCTCTCCTAAATCCGTGTCACTCTTTCCGGTATTCTAAGTTCTCTCATGACATTGGAAATTGACCTTATAATTCATGTTTCACTAACAGACAAGAACTGAACTTTTTGTTTTAAAAATCTTAATTCTCCTGATTTAATTGGTGGCAAGTAGTACAATGTTCTGCCTTCCATTCCACTTATAAAAAAAAATACCAAAAAACCTCAGACATGAGGAGATGGAATCACTTTTCCAGATTTCTCCTGCCGAGGACTGCAAATGGAACATGGACCTGGGCCGCTCGCTTTTGGAGCTTTGGCCCTCGCTTCTACAGACAGAGTGGGTGGCTTTCACGTGGGAGGTTTGCACAGTTACGACTTTGTCTTTTCTTTGTTCTCTGTTTTATATCCCTCCATAGTTTAAGGATCTATATGTTTCATTCACAGTTGTGTTACTTCCATCTCTTCAAGTTAGAAATTCATTTTTCTGTGTGTACTCACCCTCCATCGTGCCACATGTCACACCCATGTCTCTCGTTGTCATTGGCTCAACACTCGGGAAGTCCTCAGCCTCCCAGCTTCTGCTGTCCGATGGCCAATGCCTGACTCAGTCCCTTCATACTGCCTTTCATTTAAATGCCAYTCCCCTTTCCGCCAGTTCCAAGATGCTGTTTGCCTCTGCTAAGAATTTCCTCCTGCTACTGGAACCTTCTGTTCTGCCGCTTGCTCCTTGGTGAACTGGAGAAGATGCTGCCAAGTGCCTTTTTGCACTGATGCTTGGCTTTTTCGGTGTTGGAAAGTTGACAGAGCTCCCTCTGTTATTCCCCATCACTCCCCAGGTTTTGTCAAATACTCCTGGAACACCTTCAGATTATCTTTCTTTTCCTCTGCAGCTCTACCCAGCTGTACCTTCAGAGTTTCTGATTGTTCTGAGCATATCAATCTATTGGAGCCTTCCATTGTTTTGACCCACCATGACGAAATATGTATTTTAATAATGTGTAGTATAACACGGTGAGAAAAAAATCTTCCCCTGAGAACAAATATTTATGCATACTAGATAATTATGCAAATAAGCTGTTATTTATTTTTAGCAGTTTTGCTTCTTTTATTACTTTTATTAACTCTGATTTTTTAATCCCAAGAACTTCATAGCAAGGCTGTGGTTTTGTGCAGCATGTTGTTAATTTTATGTTGGTTCTGTTAGTGAGTTTATTTATCTAGTAAGAATCAGTGAGGAGGATAGACATCAGGGCCAATAGGGAGAAGGTTCGGGCCTTTGATATTTTTGGGTTTTTCTTGTTACTTTGACTGGCTTCTGAGTAACTTATTGGATTCTTAGCTCCATTGCCCATCAAATGATGAAGGAATGATCAGAAACTAGGAAAATTCATCTTCACAGAGATAAAAGGCATGTGTACATTTTACAAGCTGTATACATGTACACTGCATATGTTTATCTCATTGGCTCTCAAAGATCCAAAATAAAAGTTTGTCAACAAGTAAAATATAACAGTGAAATATATGTTAGATCAATATAGCTTTTTCAGTTCACTGTTGCTATTGCGTTTGTGGTGCGTCTGACACCATTGAAAGCTGAACTTTGGGYTTTAATAAAAGACCATTATGTGTGTTCCTGTGAATGTGGATATCTACTGACACAAATATGATGATCCAAAAACAATATCCATGTGGGCAGTCCAGGTTCTTCCCACAGGATGGACAATGCCGAGTGATTCACTGAGGAAACACTGCGGTTTGGGAGTGCTTGCAGCAACATGTGCTGCTGCGGATGAGGCGCTGCCTGGGAGAGCTCTGCTTCCTTCCGTGACGGTGCAAGGTGTTATATCTACCCACATGGCTGATTACTTATGAGATTCCTKTTTAGTTTACTATTTGAAAGTGCCCCACTATAAACCCACATAAAGAATCTCTGAGAGTGAAATTAAAAGGGCCCACTTTTGTACTTTGTTCTGGAAAATGGTGCACTGATTCTCCAGCTTACGTTATTAATTTAATAAAGACTTTACATGAAGRAAATATGGAGAGTAAAGCTAAATTTTTCTTTGGAACAGGTTGAATTTTCAGTGTGATTTTTAACATCCCTTTATTTTTCTTTTTATTGTGTTTACCTCCTGAATACTTGACATCATGCGTTGTTGTGTATATGGCTTTATTTCATTCATACCAGCAGACTGGTACCATCTTTCTTCCAGCATTGTGTTCCTCCTTATTACAAGAATGGATTTATCACGTGTATTCATCCATCTTTCTTTTCCTCACTTCAGAGTTGCTTGTTTTTTCTTTTGTGGTTGCTGTATTACAATTGTTTTCTATAACTCCTTCTCCGAATACCAAGCTAAACAGAATGTTTTCTCCAAAGTGTGCTCACTGTTGATTATTTACGGATAAATTCTTTACCCATCGCTTATCGCTCAGCCAGGCTGTGCTTATTTAATGCTTTAATCTTTCATCTCAAATCATCTTTTTCTGCATATTAACCATTCTTTTCTCCTGCCTCTGAACTCCTTCCAGCTTCTCTGTTCCTCTGGGATAACGAGGTGCTACTTCTGAACACCAGGTGCAGCCCCTCCACTCCTCCTAGGAGGGTCCAGGGCCACCCTGAGGCTTCTTGTTCCCTGTGGTCCTCATTAGAGAGAATGCCTGTCTCTATAAGCAGGTCTAAGAATGGCTGCAACACTCTTTCCTCAAGCCACAGCCTTCTGGCTAATCCCTTTTCCAGAGTAGAAATCTCAATTCAATTCATATTCATCCATCCTCATTTGTGTGATGTGTGTGTGTGTGTGTGTGTGTGTGTGTGTGTGTGTGTGTGTGTGAATCAGACAGAGAGGGGGGAGGAAGAGATTTTTATTTTCTGTCTCACATACATGTCATTCTGGTAATTTCCAACTCATTTATCTTGATCTTCACTCTAACTAGACAGATACAAACACACACAAACACACACACAGACACACACACATTCTATAGGCATATCAACATCTTTTATTCCTCTGTTTGTGTGTGAGAGAGTATGTCTGTATGTGTAATGTGTGCATATATTTGTATGTTATAAACCAGTAAGTATGTAGGTTGGATTTGTACTATTATACTTGAAACTTTCTATCAAAATTGTTTAGATAATTGGACTATAACTTTTTATTGTTTAAAAGTTGGTAATAATTCAGATCTTATTCATAAATTGCATCTCTATTTGGAAGATAGGATTGTGTACCATCTCTGAAATAGGAGCTGTGTAACTTATGGCTTGTGATTTGTCTCTTCCACAAAACTAGTTTGTCACCCTTTCAATTTTCCTTTTCTTTCTTCTCTGCTCCCTTCCTGTTCCTTCTTCTAGTACTATTTTTACTAAGATTCCCAAAGTCTGATAATGATAAAGAATGGATACAGCATCTATATTCTCTATCCTACTTCTAAATTACTGGTTCTACAGCTGAACTTAAGCACAGGGCTTTTTCACTTTTAATCCATTTGTAACAACTGTTGAGTTTAACAAAATGCAATCAGACAGTATTTCATTCATGAATGTTCCAACAAATGCAAGATAATGACTTCAACAATGTCTGAGAACAGACTGGCAAAGACCTTGGAAACTTGACATGTTTTTCTTTCTGGTAGAAAAATCACCAAGATCTCCCAGGAACGACTAGAAGAACCCTACTGAAACTCTTTCATCTTTGAGTGTGGGTTCTGTGTCACTGGAAATCTGAAGCCATGAAGTATGAAAAGGACCTAAGAAAATATTGTAATGGTCTAGGAATTAGGGAATTAAGGTATACAAGGATGAGAGTTTGGAGGAAAATTTGAGTCTTGTAGACTATCGGCTCGGATCCAACTTTAACATTGGTGATTGGTTAAAAAAAAAAAGTGGCTTGATTGAGTCTTACCTCCATGAGTAGTTTCATAGTGAATCCGATCTCCTGGCCATCTTTGCGGCTTTCCTCAGTGGGTCACGTGGAGAGGGTTGGGAAGAAACCGCAGCTGTAACAAGTCCCACCTTTGCTTTAGATGCTTGTTGCTGGTTATGTAATTTTTGGATAAGAGATAGTTATTGTCAAAGTAAAGTAAATTTAGGGTCTAGGGTAAGTACTGGAAAAGAAGGATACAGGAATTGACTTCTGATTTAAATATAGGGTCTGGCTGGAGAGATCGGCCCCTAAGATGAAGACGAAGTGACATGAGCACAGGAAACACACAGGGCTCAAGGATGAAAGCATCAAGAATAAGGGGATTTTAGAAGAGCCATAGATGATGGTTCTCTCATCCTACCGAATAAAGAAAATACTAAATGGTAACCTGAATCGGTGTACCACAAGAGACTGAAATAAGATGCTGAGCTCTGACTGATGGGCAGTTAGCAGAGGTCTGACCAGCACAGCCCCTGTCAGTTCACTGCCTTTATCTTCCTCTGATCATGGCTATTTGCAGTTACAAAATTTTTCCTTTTGTTTATTTATAAGTCTTCAAATGTAAACACTAGATGAGAAATTGAAAGATAGCTTAGGAGTTACCAAAAAGATCCAAACATCAGGGTGTTAGAGTGACCATGTATGTTTGTAGGGGTCAGGTTGTACTAAAAAATGCATAAAAATGAATACTACACATCTGTTTAAAGATAGAAAATTGCACGCACTCACACACATGCATGCATGTGCACCCACACACACTTAATGTATTTTTTTCAGAAACGTACTCTCATTTTGAGAAATGAATTGAAATTCTATTAGTGTTTTCAAGAAAACTAGAATTTTTCATTTGGTTATGTTCACTCTGCGATGCTAACAATTTTACAACTATGTCAAATTTTAGCTTTGTTATATGAACAGACTCTGTTTACTGACTGCCAAGATTTGTATGAGTTTATTCATTGAAACAAGTAAAAATCAATTTATGCATTTGAAAAAAATGTATAAGAAAGTAAGATCTAGTTTTTAATCTGCTAAAATGGTAGTTCTATGCCAAGGACAGTGAGGTCTTTTTTTTTTTTAATTTCAAAGTAGCTTTTATTCACAAAGCATGTTAGCCTTTTTGAACAGTGACTTACTGTGTTTATCTTTATAAAGAATAAAATAAACCACTATTCAGAAGCACTTCCATTTGGGAGCTGCAGTGCCAAGTGTTAATGGCATTACTATTCTACACAAAGTCCATTTAGGAGTGGTCCTTATGCAGTGAGCTCTAGTGGGAATATGCATGAAATGTCCTTAGTCTTCACAATGTTCACATAGCACAACTACTCTCACCTTAGTATCTGTTTCTGTAATATTTCTTAAGTCTGCCAAGCAGACTGTCCTTTTTCCATCCAGTGTTTTGGACACTTCTCTACGACATCAGTGCAGATCACTTAAGGAGCTTATTTGGGAGAGAAAAATAAAACCTTGCGAGCAATGGTGCTTGTTCACAGTTGTGTGCATTCTGCATATACACTTGTGTTGAGTGGGAATCCAAGCAAAGCCAAAATCTTAAAGAGACGTGTCTTTATCCAAGGAGACTGGTTTAAACTTTATATCCTGGAATATAYAATTATCTGTTTAGTTTGTTAAACAAGTTTCTTAGTCTTTGGATGATATTAGATGTGAGGCTGCCTTACTGTCTTCAAAATTCCCCCACTTTCACTAGCATGTGGAAATTACATTAAAAGTTTATTCTGTCTACTTTTTAACATTTCATTGCTTACATATATATGTAAGTACAAACACTAGTACGCATAACATGTAAACACACTCATACATAAACATTCATATGAACACACACAGACACAGACAGACACATACATTTGTTGGGAAGGATGTACAGGTATGTGATTTTCTAAGAGGTACAGAATGGCTTGTCAGTTGGCTTAGTGCCTGAGTTTGACCTTTGGCACCCAGAGGATGGAAGGAGAGAAACAATTCCTTCAAACTCTCCTCTGGCCCAGCATGCCCACCATAGTACAAGAGTGGCTACCCTTACATGCACATAAAATAAATATGTACAAGTTAATTAACATATAAAATTGATTATAGGATCCTTCTACAGGTATATGAATGTTGATTGCACACTTTGTCTTCTTGGTATCATGAAAAATTCTTATGATAAAATTTCGAGAAACGATTTGCATCATGAAGAGTTTATTGCATCATTTTAAATTGGGCATCCTGGTGAAATATAAAGGGAGATGACTTGGAAAAGGTGGCACAATTCTATACCAGAAAAGTACATGGTACTCTGTTTTTTTTTAAATAAATGCTTTTTAAAATGTAAAATAATGGACTTTCAACTTTAGCCAAATACCTTTCAGATTTAYACACTTCTTGAGGGAAAAAAACGGGCTTTTGCCCTTTTCTTTAGATTACATGCTCAATCCTAATTACTTTTTACGGTTCTCTATTATTTAGGACTAACCTAAAGTTATCACCTTATGTTGTAACACAGTCAAAGAGCTTATTCTTCTTTATAGTGCTCTCTGGTGCCTTTATGAAGTACTCTTTATACCACACTCCAGCTCCCCATGAAAAGAGAAACAATCATACTGCTGTATTTCAAACCATTGACATCCTGACCATGACTTCATTTGCAATAAAAGTCACAAACTGTGCTAGTGTATTTTATAACTCCCCATTTCGTTTAAGCTTTAAGAAGAAAACGTCTGGACAACCTTGTGTTGAGAAAGTCATATACTCCCCACACAGTGGCGGCTCTGTGAGGTTGTTTAGAATATCAAGAGTATACCTCGCAGCTTATTCCTGGTGCCTTCCCTCCACTGAAATTTTCATGTTTTATTCCCACATATTCTTTTAGTAAAATACTGAGGTTTTCTATTGAAAGGTAAATAGTACTTGTTGCTATGTTACTGTTTAATTAATGTAATGTCCCATACCTGAGAAAACACACATGATTAGAAAATGTCAGTAGTGATTCTCTGATATCTGTAATCCCTGTGCACGCATCAATTAAGCAGGCACACGTCTGCAACACTGAGAGTTACCCAGTATCAGGAAACAGGCACTGTGCAGTCAAAATAGGAATATATATTCCCTGATTGCATTTGTGACTGAACTAACAAATTCCTAGACATGTGATCAAACATTCCTCTGCATGCATCTGTGCGGGTTCTAGTAGATAAAATTGATGCTTGAATTGATAGACTAAGTAAAACATACTGGCCTCCCGAATCTAGGTGAAGACCCAAAGAGAACAAAAGATCAGGAACACTRTGAGTAGCAGGGAATTTCCTTTTGCCAGAATCACTTGAGCTGAAATACRTTTACGTATAAGTTTCTTATTCTTTCTCCCTTGAACTTGAGCTGAACCCTGTGATCATGGGCCTGGAACCTGCGCATATCAAAAGCTGAGCCATATTTGRCTTCTTGATCACAAGCCATCAGACTAGGACTGATTTACACATCTCTTCTCTTGATGTGAGCTGCTGGCTTAAAGTGGTTGTCCCTGTCAGCTGAGTGTCTGGCTAGCAACTGCAAGTCTAGAGGTTCTTATCAGTGTCTATAGTCATGTGAATGGTCCTGCATTCTTTTAGTACACAGTCAAATAACCATATAATTATTTCTCTGGAGTAAGCTGGCTAATACATTCTCTTTGGGCTGCAGTGTGGAAACAAAGCCCCATATAGTTTTCAGCATAATTATCAGATGATCTCTGTCCATATCACATGCAATTTTTCTACATATAATCACTCCAAGAAGCCCAGAACACAAATGATACCTTAGTCTTTGCCCTAAAACTTTATTGATTATTTGAAACAATGGATATATGACACAAAGGGTTATAATGTTCTTTTGGATTTGTAAATCATAGAGAATAAGTTGTTATTTTATTGAGTTCAAAATCACATGGAGTTCTTTAAATATCATGCTGAGTGGTCCTTATGTCTGGAAATGCCTAGTTTTTAACACATGGAAGAGTTACCCTTTCTGGGTCTCAGACTTGGGAAAGTTAAAAACTGGAGAGCCCCCCCCCCCAACCTCCTATCTCCCAAGGTTGCCTATTTCCATTCTTTCTGATGGCCCTCAGGGCTTCAGTCCTTTTCCCTCACCCAATACCAGTTCAGGTTTGCCTCTCTATACCCCTTCACCACATTCCTGCTCAGATACCTCCCTCCCTACCCACTTGTGATTTCTTTCTTCTCCCTCCCAAGTGGGACTGAGGCATCCTCACTTGGGCCCTTCAGCTTGTTGAACTTTTAGAGTTCTGTGGATTGTATCCTGGGCATTCTGTACTTTTTTTGGCTAATAACCACTTATTAGTGAGTACATACCATGAATGTCCTGGGTCTGAGTTACCTCACTCAGGGTGATATTTTCTAGTTCTATCCATTTGCCTGCATAACTCAGGATGTCCTCTTTCTTAAGAGCTAAGTAGTTTTCCATTGTGTAAATGAACCACATTTTCCATATCCATTCTTCWGTTGTGGGACATCTGAGTTGTTTCCAGCTTCAGGCTATCACAAATAATGCTGCTATGAACATAATGGAACATGTGCCCCTGTGACACGGTGGGACATCTTTTGGGTATATTCCTAAGAGTGCTATTGCTGGGTCTTCAGATAGGTCTATTTCCAGTTTTCTGAGGAACCTCCAGACTGATTTCCAGAGTGGTTGTACCAGTTTGCTATCCCACTAAGGGAGGGACCTAAGATGAAATGCTCAACAGTAGGGAGAGGGACATTATAGAGCCCACCTCCAGCAGGAAGACAGGGCATGAAGGAAGACAGGCAAATAAAGGAGGGGGTTGCCATCCAATAGTCAAAACTCTCACCCTTAATTGTTCCTGTCTGAAAGAACTACAGGGATGCAAATGGAGAGGAACCTGAGGTCCAGCGAAAAGTCCAAAGTGGGATCCAGCTCAGGGRGAGGTCCCAAGGCATGACACTATTACAGAGCTTATGGAGCTCTCGTAAAAAGGGACCTAACAAGACCATATTCCAGAAGACCCAACAAGCAGCTGAAAGAGTCCGATGCAGATATTTGCACACAACAAATGGACTGAATCTGCTGACCCCTGTGGTTGAATTAGGAAAAGGCTGAAAGAAGCTGAGGAGGAGGGCGACCACCAGCCAGGCAGCATACACCAGCTGATGTGAGGCCCCCAACACATATACAGCAGAGGACTGACTGCCAGATCTGTGTTCAATCAGAAATGAT
>BDUI01000782.1:40842-56461 GCA_002335545.1 Apodemus speciosus
GGAGAGCAGTTTATAATACCTCTTATGAGACAAAGCAAAAACAATGAAAAAAATCCTTGGGACATAGGACTCTTACCATACTTTCTAATAAAATCCCAGAATCACCATTCTCTTTGAGGAATGGGTACAGAATTTCATTTCAGTTGTGGACAAATGCTTTTAGGTAAGACAGTATTTTACCTTACAATCACACAATGTCAAGCTAAAGCCATTGTTCTAAAGGATCTGAACCTTCTGCCACTTCAACAACCCCTGAATGCTGACTGTTGGTTCATTTTTCTTTTCAACTGATGAGCTAGTGACAAGATACAAATTCACAGGAGCAGAATTATCTTTGACAATAGGACATTGAACRGTTGACCTTGGAAAAGTTAAAGCAACAGGTGAATTATTGTCCTCACTGCAACTGGATCTGAGTCAGAGTTGCAATGACATACATGGACTCCACTTCTCATTTGTAAGATTCCAKATATGAGGATTATTTTGAAGAAAATTTATGTCATTTGTTATTGATAGCCTTGTATACTTATTGATATCTCTGAGCTATATGATATTTTAAGATATTAGTAGTGATTTCTGAGTCATAATTTAGAAAAACTAAAAAGTGCATGTGCATGTCTGTACATGCATGTGTATGTCTCTGCATGTGCATATGTGTGTGCATGTGTGTGTGCCTATGCATTTCATGTTCGTGTGTGTGCATGTGTGTGTCTGTGTGGGGGCTGATTAATGTATAAATCAACAGACTTTAGGTGGAACGAATTCTTTTTATGAACAGGTTAGTGGCTCTTCAAATTTTATTTTTATTTAATGCTACAAAGCTTAGGATAAGTTTTTCAAAGTGATTTCACTGTCATTTTCTGGAAGAAAGTTAGTTTGTACTTTAAACCTTTTCTTTCTTCAGTTTCTCCAGCCCCTTTGTGAAGAACACACTGTTTATGTTTTTCTCCAGGCCCTATGTACTTACTCATCTTTGCATTATGTATGATTTAGACCCCACATTTGTCATCCACAATCCATCTCTTGTTTTTATTTCTTTAAATATTATTAGTGAAGATTGCTGTACCAAAACCACATGAATGACCTTGGGAATTTAGTCAAATGTTGGGTCAAGTCTATTGAATCCTGTCTAATCTGATCTTTATTTCTTCTTATTTATGTTTAGTGAATTTATTGTCAAGMATACGGAGCCAGCRAAATGGCTCAGTGGGGAAAGGCACTTGCTACTAAGYRTGGGAACCCAAATTTGGTCCTGAGACTCACAGAATGGAAGAAGAGAATGATCTCCCAAAAATTGTTATGTGATCTCCACACACATTCATATACAAGTAAAAAATGTAATAAAATAGGTCACACAGATTAGCATGATRTGACTTTGTTGAAGATGGCTAGAGTCTACTGACATGTCAGGGTGATTACGGATCTCCTAATATGTAACATGTCGGTTTTAATAGATAATGTTTTGGGGCCAATCACTGAATTGTTATTATATTACTCCTGCATGAGTGCAACACGTGTGTATAAGTACATGTGTGAGTGTATAGAGCTCAGAGGTGTATGAAGCATGTCCTTTTCTATTATTTACCACMTCAGTTTTTAGGAAGAGGCTCTCATTGAACCTGTTGGTCGCYATCTTGGCTAAACTTGCTGTGCAGCTAGCATCTGGAATCTGCCTCTCTCAGACTCTCCTCTTCTCAGCTCTGGGATTACAGCAAAGGCACCATAAACATTCATTATAGGTGGTTTCTGGGRAGCCAAACACAGAACTTTATACAGGAGAGGCAAACACTTTACACTCTTGTCTCTCTTTGAAGCTCTAGATGAAGTGTTTTATGTGAATCATTGCATTTTATATTTATGATGATCTGAATTACTCTCCTTTAAGAATAGGGAGTTGAGTCTCCAAGAACTATATTAGCCAATGCTAAATTACCTAGTTAGCAAATGATACAACCTGCACTAGGATCCAGGAACCCTGTATCTTAGCCACCCTCCCTTATACTCACACCTTAAAGGGGTCAGACATACATCATGTGCATAATTTTCTTTCACAGAACACAGCTTTTTTATAGATGATGTAGTGCAGACTAAACTTTTTGAAATTGACAAAGYAGACAAGATAAATAAAACCAAAACATCCATGTGTGCTTGATTTTATTTTAGCATTAGATGAAAACACATTATCTATAAAAAAGGAGGGAATAGTAATGAATTTTCAGGGGATTCCAAACAACTGTACAGAGATGCAGAGAAAAACAGGATGAAAATATTATAATTCCCCACACCTTTTATCGCTCACAAATTTTTTTAGAGATAAGAAAACAAGCTTAGGGATTATTCCTAATTTGTAAAATTATTCACCATGAGAAACCTCTGCTGATGTGTAACCATGTTAAGAATGAAGATGATAGCATCCTAGGAAGAGGGTCCACTGGATAAGAAAAGTTGCTTTTCAAGTAGGAAGATCTATGTTCAAATACCAAGCACTCACGGAAAAAGCTAGATATAGTTCCAGCACTGGGTGTCAGGAAGTGGGCAGCTCCCATGAGCTCACTGGCCCAAGAGCTTCCTGTTTAATGTGAGAAATCTTTTAAGGCRTAGGTGGATAACAAAAGAGAACACCAGATATCCTTCTTTGACCTCTGCAAGTATGATCATGAACATGTGGTGTACACATCCGTGTATATACCTTCTTCAAACCCACCCTCCAAATTAAAATAGTATCCCTYTCTTTCAGAGAGGTAAAAGAAAATTATTAAAACCAGCACTTTCACTATTTTTATTTGAATCATTATTTGCTATTTTTAACGATTGTTCTGAAGTGGTGAATATATTGGGAAACCTTTCACATTTTCCTGCAGATACATCAGAATGACTGCTTACATAATTTTCATTGTAAGTTAAGTTTCTCTGCCAGCTGACCAAGTTCATGATGGATGCAGTTAACCTTTTAGATTTGTGAACTGAAATAGAGAACCACAGTCTCCCTGTTACCATATAGCTTCCATTTATTCTTACTTATAAATCCACAGTCACATAGTAAAAATCAAATCTAAATAGTAATTCTCAGCACAAATGATTTTTGTTCAGGCAAAATGGCATGCTCATTTAAAACCTACCAAGGACACCAATGATTAGCCACCAAAGTAAAATCTACATTGAGCTCAAGACTGAAACTAAGCCTTCAATTTAGACTGTGATTCAGGAAGCATTTGATTTTTGGCATTAGATGATGTTATGGTCACTTGCTTTATGAACCTGTCCTGTGTATGTCTGGCACAAATAGTTTGGATGTCAAAAATTGATTGACATTTTTTTGTCCATATTTCTGGTGTCAAGGCTAAATCATCAATGAAAAAGAAATCTTTCTACCAACAGGAATATTTGTTTACAATGTCCTCTATCTTTTGAGGACAGTATTTGGTCATTAAAAAGCTGTTTAAAACCAGSGTTATGGTTTAAAACACCACTCTAATTTAGCATTTTTAACTCTTTAACAGTATCATATGATATTGATAGTTGAATTTTTTTTTTTAGATTAAGAAACAAAATGTCAAACTCTGCATAATCTACTAACAACATGGTACTTGGTTAAATTTACCATAACATGTATAAGTATTGTGAAACTATTATTCACAAAACTGTAATGTTACTTATATACATTTTMTTTCATATTTTTAAAGGAATTGGAAGGTGTTCAAGAGTACTTGTTTTTGAGAAATGAACTTCTGCGTAAGAAGAGTGCATCATTTAGTGCTTCTTCACTATTAGGTAAGATATGTCTGTGTTATCAAAGCACGGTTCCTAGGCTATTTCCATGGAGAAAAGGATCACAGACAAGCAATTGAGGGCAGAATCTCTGTGGAAGAAATTTCTAATTCTAGCTAGGCTTTATAAAAATTATATGATCCAGGTATTTTATTCACAAGCTGTAAGCCTAGATTTGGAAGGTTTGGGGCTATACTAACTTACTCCTAAGCTATAAAATCCCTTGTTACTTTCTGTTTCTCCTGGCAACATGGTCCATCTCCTCTTGTAGCAGCCTCCTTCACCTGGATCTTCTTTCTTTTTCTCCTCCTCCTCTTTCTCTTCCTCCTCTTCCTCCTCCTTTTCTTCCTTCTCCTCCACCTTCTCATTCTACCTACAAACCTCTCACTTGATCYTCAATCCCACCTTTATCCCTCCACCTCCCAATCACTGGCTCTAGTTTTTTATTGGCCATTTATTCGGAGCAAGGTTCACATGGAACCATTTAGTGTATGTGAGGATTTGCTATGGGGGACAGATCTCAAAAATTGTATTCAATTAGACTACGAGCAGCATCAGACAAAYTTATTACAACTGTTTCYTTTTTTATGGCCATTATAGAAATACCTATACAAACTAAGGCTAACACYGATCTGGCATATGTCTCTATTTCTACTGTTAGACAAACCATAGATAGCTCTTCTCTTTGGGTGTCTGGGTTTGTCATTTRTGACATGAGGTGTTTTGTTTTGGTTTTCTGTTTTGAAGTGCTTTAAAAAGATCACTCATAGGAGTGATAGAGTCACACAGTAAAGTTGGCTTTAGCTTTATGAAGGTTCTACATACTGATATCCAGGGTGGCTGGACCCATTCATGACCCCAACAGTAACTGGGGGTTTGGTGTTCCTTATATACATTTTGCATTTAGGTTCATTGTTTTGCTGATATTTGCMATTCTGTTTACAGAAATATAGACACTMAAGGTTGTTTTGATTTGAATTYCCCCCATTTATTAGCTATTAACATTTCTTGTTGTAAGAATTCTCYGTTCAGGTACTAAGTCCATTTCTTGAATGGGTTTTGCTTTTTAGAGTTTTTGTTTGTTTTTGTTTTTTAGTTCTTTACATATTCTAGATATTAAGCCTTTGTCAGATGTATAACTGGCAAAGATTCTGTCAGATTTTGTGGGATTCCTCTTCACTCAAATGATTGATTTTTGGTTGTTTAGAAACTTTTAGTTGTGTGAGGTTCCACTTGTTAATTTTTGAGCAAATGGAGTTCCGCTCAGAAAATCCTTTCCTGAATTTTCATATGGGCACTGCCTGTGTTTTCTTCTAATAGCTGCAATGCTCACAGTTCGTTGCTTGATCCATTTGGAGTTAGTTTTTGTCCAGGGCAACAAAAAGAGAGAAGTCTAATTCCATTGTTGGATATCCAGCTTCACAGCACTGTTTCCTGAAGATGTTTTCTTTACTCCAGAGTATATTTTCTGCATTTTTAAAAATATTAATTGTCCATAGTTACATGTAATCATACTGGGTCTCCAGGCTTGTTCCATTGGTCTACATGTCTGTCTTTCTGCCAGTACTACATTAATTTTTTTTATTATGGCATGTGCTCAAGGAGTCATCATCTTACCCCTTAGACATTTGATCAGTGTGGTTCATTGCCATGATATCCACAATAGGTAAAAAGGACATTGCCTAAATGTCTTTCAGCTGATGAATCGACCATGAGAATGTGGTAAATGTATTCTGTGAAATACAATTCAGCTGCAAAGTAAAATCGTGACCTTTGCAAGTAAATGTGCAGACCCAGAAAAATGATGTTGAGCAAGGTAACCCAGATCCAGAAAGACAACGGCTAATTGTTCTCTCTTATCTGTGGTTCTGAGCCCTAAATCTTCAGATATAAGTAGAAAACCTTGTGGAGAACTGAGGAAGCACTTGGTGAATAGGTAAGAAACAATTGAAGTTCCCAGTGAATGTTATTGTTGCTCTGGGCACATCCATGTAAGGGACTAATGTCTCAGTCCTGTGGGAATTTGACAAAGTCTTCCCTTAAGGTCAGGCTCAGAGGATGGCAAAACCTTTCTCTGGTTCAGGAAGAAATGTTGGTACAATGTACAAATATGAGCATTTATGAATGATTACCAGTGTGCACAAAAATTAGCCACTACAGCTACCCCCTCCCACATATTTACAGCCTGAAACAGTTGACATGTGCAGACTTCTTAGTAGTTTACTCCTCCATTCTGCTGTACATAAGTGTGCCAAGGTTTCAGATTGTGCAGAAGTCTGTGCCATCCGATCAGACTGCACAGCGTCCATATGACCATAGCTTTTTTGTATGTCTGCAAGTCTTTCCTTTCCTCTTCCACCCAGTTAAGTTTCCAAGACCAAGCTACAGTGGACACAACATAACCTGGTGTAATTCTGAAACCAGAAAAGTAAGAATAGCCCATGGGACGGGGATGAGGAGAGGCATAGAAAGGAATAGCAGGTTAAGAGATAAAGAGGAGAAGGGAAAACAAGGGTGACATTAATTAGGAAGGAGGAGGAAGATGAATATGATTAAAGGATAGAGGAGAGTGAAATAGCAGGAAGAATGTCTGAAAACACCACTGCAAATCATATTATTATTTATCTACCTAAAATTATACAACATTTCCTCTTGGGGATTTGATTTGTGCTTACATGGAATTTCCCACATCTGCTGCAGGACCCTGCCAACAGTTGTTTTGTTGTTGTTGTTTTGTTTTGTGTTTTGCATTTTGTTTTGTTTTTTGACTGGTCTATAAAGAACCAGCAGCCAATGWCTGTGCAGGGGGATAGTGACATGGCTTTTAGGATTCTCAGACAAGAAACATAGAGAGAGGAAGAGGGATTCTGTCATTAGGAGGTCCTAGGAGTAGACCATCCTGAAAAAGGTGCAGGAGGAAGAGCCTGCCTACCTACATGAAAGAATCAGAGAAAGCTGCCCCAGGGTCCACTGCTCCATTGGGGCTGGGTAGCAGAGATGAAATATAGATTTAACAAATATTAGCCCGGAATATCAGAGAAGAGCGTGTTAGCCATGTGAATGTTTAGGAGTGGCCCAGCCATTGAGCTCACTAAGGCATATTAAAATATAAAGGCTGCATGTGCATGCTGTGTCTTTCAGTCATTAGTTCAGAGCTCTTGGGCATGTGCAAAGACTTGCATTCACCTGCCTGGAGCACAGAGCAATTTAACGATTTACTGCTACAATACTGTTTCCTATATGAAATAACATTGTTTCCCACAAGAGGTATAGATGGATTATCTAACTAAATTCCTAACACCAGGCATGAGTTGTTGATAAGAGTTATCCAGGAGACTTCTGAAACATAGACTATTGCTATTGCACTTGGTTGTCTCCAAGAGGTGGAAGGTAAGTTCCTACTGTTGAGGACACCATGCAGTTCATGTAAGACCTTCAGGATCTGAGGTAGACCTGACCTGAAAGCCTCCTCCTGGAGAACTAGCTTTCATGGTACCAAAATGTGCCATGGTAGCAACCAAATGGAAAAAAAAGCAACCAATAGTCCTACCAGTTATGATGGCTACAAACCGCAACAAGATTAGAGTTGATACTCCTAAGTGTACAGTAATGGTAAAAATAACTCCAGAATTGGATTTACATTCTGCTCAAAAAGGGGCGAAATTATGACTGGCACTGAAAAACTTTTCAACTATCCAAGGTTAGTAAAGTCAGATTTTGGAGTAACCAATTGCCACTTTACTAAACCATAATAATTTCTAACTATATCCTAAATATTTATCTTTATACCCACAGACAATTATAGATATCACTCCTCATCAAAGTATCTCCTTGTAACAAATTGAGAGAGTTACCTAAATCCACCCTAAATCCATTACCCATCTAAATACAATGGACAAGTGATCATGTAGTACCCAGTTCCAAATGACATATCTGCAACACAACTCCTGTACCTAAGGCTCAGGGTTTACAGTTCAAAAGGTAGAAAATTAGTAGGAACCAGAGAAACAGAAAGTTTGTTGTGAGATTGCAGTCTCCTCTAAAGGTCAAAAACCATACCTGCAGAGTCTCATCAACAGGCTACCTAAATTTCCTGAGCAATCACAATGCTGATATCACAATGATGACATCACTGGACATGTTAACACAGAATAGGGAAATCTCAGGAGACCTCAACTCTACACAAAGAACTACAGGAATGATGAGGGTGGGAGAAATAGTCCTCCACACAGAAGAACATCCAATTTGGTTATCCAGTACTAAGCAGTCAGGCCTGAAGTTAATATATAAAAGTAACATTATAAATGATAAGCATATTTCATGTTGTAATTTTAAAAACAGGAATATATGTACATATATACTATACATGCATATATACATATACGTATACGTATGAAATGAAGTGGGTTTTTTGTTTTTAGTTGGGTGCTTTTAAAAAGGGAATATATATATCTATATATAAAAACATGTAATGGGTACATATATAGAAGAAATGTGTATTATATATAAATGTATGTGTATATTCATAAAATTGCATGTATATGTACTAACAAAAATAAATTAAAAAGAAGCCATGAATCTGAGAGAGATAAAGGTAATCTATGGGATGTTTGGAGAAAGAAAAAGGAAGAAATATGTAATCATATTTCAATTTCAAAAAATCAGTACAATAAAATAAAAATGATTCCTAATATGCCCTGTGTTAGGCTTCCAATACTCTGAAAACTAGACATCAGCTTTTATAGATGCTGCTTAGTTAGAAAATATTAAAGATAGGATACTAGAATTCTGATTCTTCTGATTGTTTTCAGACAAATGAGCTCTGGTAATGTGTTCMTAAATATATTGTAACAATTCCAATTTGACAAGTCTGGCAAGTGATTCCTCTCTACCCATACCATTTGAATGTTACCAGTATTTAAAAATAGAATTATTGCAAAGTTACATTATTCTATGTTTTTAAATCACCCCTAAAGTTATCAGAAATGCACCGGATATGAAAATCTAGGGTTCTGGTGAAATCATTTATGTTGAAGCCACAGTAATTAAACCTATCTGAAGAGGCAGAGACAGCCAAAGTTGAAAAATCTCTCTCTGTCCCTGAAATAATGTAAATCTCTTTTTGTCTATTCTACCAAATACAAGCTGCTCTAACAAAYATTARGGTTTATGCAACATTTAACTAGACGCAAGAGTAACAACTTGTTCTTCCTCCTGTGGTTCTCATACCTACATAGACACCTCTGACAATGGAGGAGATTGTGTCTGTAATTCTAACATCAGTTATTTCTACCATGTTCTTCGTCAGTTGGTTTAATTTCTCACAATTCCTTTTGTATTAATAGCACACATTATGATTCTTGCACTTGGTGGATAAGAGATGTCTGTTTTTCTCATAGATTTCTAGTGTTTAACCAGTGTCTGTCGCATAAAAATTGTATTTGTTTATTACATTTGCTCCAGAGACACTTAGAAAACTGTTTACAAATTCTTTCTTGCTAAATGTAAAAGCAGCACAAGGAAATCACTGAGCCTATTGCAAACTAAGTGCATGCAACCCTAGGAATAATTTAATTTAAGGCATTTTTTTTTCTTTGAGATACTTTTTTTTCCTCTGTTGAGGAAAAAAGTTGATGCTCAGTATTTGAGTTTTGGAAAGTTTTCACAGTTTCAGAATGTTACTTCAGAAATGGAGTTTTAAATTAATGAAAAACAGCATTTGCCTCAGGTGGTTAAAATGTGCGCCCACCCCTGAAGTGTTTGTTTCGTCTTCCTTCATTATTTATGTTCCTCTCCCATTGTTCCACGCTTTTCAGGTGAGATGACGGTCCAAATTACACCTTTCCCTGACTTTTCCAACTTCGCCGACTTCCTGCCTCTTTTCTCCCTCTCGCTTCGCCTGAATCCTCACGTGGGCTTCCTTTTTGTTCTGATCCTATGCCTTCCCTTCCATACAATCAAAATGCATTTGACGTGAATGATGAAAAAATCTAACTAAAGGGTGACAGAGGGTCGGGCCCCTGGGGACCTGAACCAAGGGCACCATCTTTACTCCGCCGTCTGTGTTTGTGGGTTTGCACAGGTGAAACACTGACCTAAGAAGTGCAGTGTATGGAACCAACTACTACTATAGCTTTAAGCTGCAGAGGTTTATCAAGGAAAAAAAAAAGCAGAAACAAAGGCAAGCAGATGGCTAAAGATGAAGGTCACATCAGATTGAGAAGTTTGTCAAAATGTGATGACATAGGTAATCTGTAAACTGTTATTGCGCCTAGCTGGAGGTGCTGAAAAACATTTTGAAATTACAAAACACACTGGAGTCGCCGGCTCAGAGGCAGGAAAGATAGCCTGGAGTGCTTCTGGCCTATGGATGAATGCCAGATGTGGAAAGCGACATATCTGGAATTAATGATATTAAACATGCTTTTCTTTTATGCTCAATAATAACTCTATTATGATTGATACAAACCGCAGACACTTTATCTAGTACAAATGGAATCGTCTGTCATTGACTATATTAAATCATCAATTTCTGCATGATGAGGATCGTTTAGGGTAACTAATCATCTGTCTCGTTCTGAAGTCTTTAAGGCTGATCAGATAACGTTTTGAATACTGCCTGAGCAACCATGACAATCTAACCCTTCTGTGGAAGGATTGAGAGGGGCCCATTATGCCGTCAAAGCCTGTGGAAATATCACAGCTCTTTCTCTACATAATACCCCACTGTAAATAAATCACTCTCCACCRCAAACTTTATTGATCACAAGCACTTCCATGCTTGTGTCTAGTGAAGTCTCTACAGAATAAAATGTTGCTTTATATTTTGTCTTGTCAAAATATTAAACGGCTCTGTCAAGCGGAGTCTGGCTAGCCGTGATGGTGTAATTCTGCTGTAGCCTCTCGTTCCCTCCTTCTATCTCAGCTGCCAWGCTCACAAAGCAGCCCCCTCCCGCTTTTCTTTCTTTCTTTTTTTTTATAAACTTCCCAATTATAGTCTCATAAGATTATGAAGCCTTAAGATAAACTATCCTAATTTAGAGTAGTGGAGTTCTGAGCTACTAGGAGTAAGGCTGTTAGATAAAAACAGTGTTTCTTACAAGGAAAAAAAAAGATAACCTGAGTTATTTATATACACAACTTTAATGGGAAGTGGGAATTAGGCTGGGAATAAAACCCATCTTTTATTTACCTTGCAGAATGGAAGGATGGGTAGTGTATCAATTATTTCTACTCAAGTGCTTATTGTTCATATTTATATAATGATTTGTAATAATCTAGACCAGCTTGCAGGTGCCAAGAGGAAGGCAGAACTAACATCCACCATGAACAGAACACATGTTTTCCAAATGGCATGGACTGGATTTCTAACCATTAAATGGTACCAGGTCCTGTAATATGTTTGTAGCAACACCGAGGAACAACAAACAGGTTAAATGTGTAATTTACTGCCTGCTAACACTGAATTTCCTGGGCAGCATATGGTTTTAATGCAATCTTAAAGTAGTTTCCCCCCTTGAATATMAAGGAGTAGGATTTTGCTTTCAGGAGGCCAAAGAAAGAGACTGAAGTCACTTAGAGAAGAGTAAAAGATTTAGTGTACTGAGCCATTAGTGCTGTGGAGGACACCAGGGTTTGATCTTTATTCCCTTCTGGAAGATCATTAACTCTTTTAGACACTTAGCAAATAACCTCTTCCAAGGCTTAGAGGAGTTTATGCACTTCCCTAAGAGAGCATTTTGTGGCTTCCCTGATTTCTGTGTTAGGTATTTATTGAAGCTTCTGTTTGTTGATTTTTAAAAAGAAGTTAAGTTTTAAGGAACCTTGATAATTCTACACGGTGAATCTATTTTCAAGGCATAAAACTAGGTATTACAAACACTGGAAACACATGTCTATTGATGGATCTCTGTACTACTTTGTTCTTGGCTAGAGGAGATCCTACTGGGGAGAAGGAAACACATTTTAGYTTAGGGACGGTGTTAAACCCACGAGCATTTATCAAAGAAGAAAGTAAACAGCTTTTTTGGGGGATAATAAATTTGAACCATGAAGAAGCTTGGCTTAATTCAAGTTCTAATTCATCTGTATCACGCCACAAGCAGTTATTTTTTTTTTTTTTTTAGTATTAGACTGGGCAGTAAAGCACAAAGATAGAGGTATCAATCCTTTAACAGTTCTTAGTTGCTGTTCCTTTGTTTTGTTTTGAAACAAAGAGGAACTTCATAAATCTCACTAGACAATTTCTTAAGTAGCTGTGACCATTTGCTCSTGAGTAAAATACGCTGTTTCAAGGAATAAAATAAAACGTACATTTCCAGATGTCTTGGTCAAAGTATTTGCTTAAAGATGGTGACATAGTTCCCCCATCAGCAAACATTGACTGAATCTTTCCACATGTTAGGCACTCCTGGCCTCACCAGAAGCAGTCACTGACCCCGAGTAGCTCAGGTTTATTGAGTGAGACACTCTTGTAAACAAGTTAGCAGAGCAGTCAGGGCGAGGAAGGGGGAGGGGCTGCCCATATCCCTGTTAGTTAGCACTTGTTTTCTACTTACATGGAAGTTGTACTACGTTAGACATTTTCATGCAGCACTTCAGCAGACATCTATAGGTTCTGTCTGCTCATTTTCTGATAGCAACCCCTCTATTTGTATTTTGTTTTCCTTTACTGATCTAAACCAGATGGGACTTTCCTTACTTTCGCTGTTAAGTTTCCAAAGGAGGGGGACAACAAAGAGGTAGAGTGAAGGGCACCACATTCTTCTGCTTCTGATTTCTCACTCAGAGATGGATGATCTTCCCAAAGTCCTCCTAATGGGTTTTCCTAACCCCCTTGCTATCAAGATACACTTGGCAAATGTAATAATATTGAAGGTASAGAGAGGACCAAGCCAGTCCAATCTAATGATGGGCTGAGTACTGAAACAGAACTTTTTTTTTCCTGCTGCCCTGTGACGAGAGGTGCTCAATGACCAACTTTAATGAAGAAAAAAAAACATAAAAGAAGTCAAATGCAGAAGGAAAAAGTTCTGTGAAGTGGAGAGGTGGAGGAAGAAGCAGATGATGCAGAGGTCRACTACTAGGGTGGTGTCAGCAAATCCTCATATGTAGCCACTCTTCAAATATGTGTCTCTGGGTTTGTCACTTGTAAAAGCCAAGTGACAAGGGGGAACAAGTGAAAGGGGACACTCTTGTTGAAACTATTTTAAATTAGATTTATTTATTTTAAAGAACAATGCAGCTAAATAAATAGATACCTCGTTTAAGGCTCATTAGAAAGAAAATAAAATATTAACAACTAATGATGTGTTTCTAAGCTCTGCTAGAATAAGAAACTATAATTTATGATCTTCAAAGGAAGGTTGCTGTGTAATAGTTACCTTGGTCTTGGGTCCATCGTTAGAATCTAAATGATAATTATACAATGGAATATTTATCAGAATATTTTTTAAAAATCCTTCATCTGAATATTTGATATCATTCTAGAAAGTAAACCAGTTTCTACTAATTTTAAGGTTGTTCAAGAAGKTGCCCAAGGAAGCTGTGTAAATCCTCTTCTATATATGAACGCCTCGCTTACTGTCCTGAGAGGATTCTCTTCTAAAGCACCAGGAAAGCAGTTAACACAGCAGACCTGAAAGGGTTAATGCACTTTCCTCAAGTACCCAGCTTACTCCTGGGGAGTAGCTTACACTGTGGGAGAATCTAGGTCAATGTGCATGACTGAAAATAGCTTAACAGTGAATCCAATATGAATTGAAAAAATAATGAGATGAGATCTTAGCGATGAGATACCCCAACTGGGCTGATATTAGGTCTGAAAATCCAGCATCCTAGGTCTGGAAATATGTGCTGCTCTGGCAGAGTTTTCTCTCCTAGCCTGACTGAGCTGTTTGACAGGAGGATTGGATACTTAGATCCAAGCTCAGCCAAAGAGGCTACCGAGAAGACAAAGAACTTTGCTCTGTAAGGGGGGAAGATTATTGTTTGGAGAAGAAACAAAAAAAACCCTAGGAAAATGATGGTATTACATCACTAGGCAATTGAAGTATTCATTCAGAATTTTATTATCCCCTCTAAAATCTATTGCATAAATGAAGATTAAAAATTTGAATGGGAAAAAGAAAACTCAATTTTTTTTTACCACCCTCCATTTTTATAAACTGAAAGATCTTAGAGGCATACATTATTATTTTGGGGGGAAAGATGGCTTCAGATTGCTCTGATGATTAATTTGAAACAAAGTTTTATTTTTTTTAAAAATTAAATATAATATTTAATAATTTCTGAGAACTTATTATATACAATGTATTTTAATCATATTCATCTACTACATCTCCTCTGAACACCTTCATGTTCCACTGTCCCCAGCCTCATGACCTTTACACATTATTTCTGTTCTACTGAGTCAATTTTGTATTGTCCACTTGGTTGTGGATCTATCTGTTGCAACATGATAGAGTAGGAGTCTGAATTTTCCCTTAAAGCTGTAGCTCCTCAGCTAGATGTAGGAGTTCATGGTGCCCTTTCCAGTTCATGTAGAGTCAACAGGCTTGATCTCGCATAGGTCTTGTGCAGACAAACACAGCTGCTTTGCCTTCTTTATTTCAATGGTTTTGTCACTCACAGACCTGCCCTACCCCAATCTTCCCATTGTCCCAAGCTACTTTTGGCTCTCAAGGCCATTCTGTCTCTTCTTTTACAATGGTCCTTGATTCTTGGGGGTGGGGGCAAAGATTGTGATGTAGAAATCACACTTATTTCTGAGTTCTCCCTAGATTTAATCTTGGTGCTTTGACTGTTTGTGAGTTTCTGCATTAACTTCTGATCAAAGCATAGAGAAACTTTTCTGATTATATCTGAAAAATGCACTAATCAATGGGTATAAATATATCAATTCAGAAGGTTTAATATTGGGGTTTTTTTATTAGCAAAATCATAGTAATTTCACCTTTGGGACCAATAAACTCCCTAACTATGGGTTCTTGTCCGATTTATTATGCCAGGCATGTGTTTCCTTCTGTGGAGCTGGCTTTAAATTAAATCCAAAAAAAGGAGTTGATTATCCTCATACTGGTCAATAATATAGCATGCAGTAAGACAGTTGGATAGTGCCTTCTGATCCTATTAAAGCTAGCCAGCAGTAAGAAAGCTTCCTGGTCAGGACCAACTCCAAGCCTTGTAATCAAAGTGTGTGGTGTCTTTGACAATGGGGTCTCACCATTAAGTTCTAAGGGCAAGGGCAGTATACTGTATTATTTAAGGAGGCAATATTTCTCTAAGATGTTCTTGACAACTCAAAGGAAGGTATCCCACATATAACAGTAGGTTTTTTTAATCTGGCAACTTATACCTTATGGAATGAGCAAAATCTGTGTGTATGGTAAGTTCAAATAAACATATATTAATATGTAAATATTCAATTGCCTTAAAGGTAGGCCATTAATTTTAAAATTAATACGCTTAAATGAATGATATCATTTTGCTGGTTTTTAATTTAAGGAAATACTTTATTGGTAAGCTCAATATTCATGAAGTAAGTTTATTTTCTTAATTAGGAAATGAATGCTTATATTTAAACAGTCTAAAATGATAATTTTTCCACTATTCCAAGATATAATTAAGCACTTTGCAGTAATATCAATAATAAATACCATATTTCAATAATTCAGCTAGGCAGCATCATTTAAAGAAAAATGTCTGTGTTATAATGTTAAAAATTTACCTGGAAAGAACCCAGGTGTCCCTCAACGGAAGAATGGATAAAAAAATGTGGTATATATACACAATGGAGTACTATTCAGCCATTAGAAACAATGAATTCATGAAATTCTTAGAGAAATGGATG